>JANHGL010019219.1:0-14754 GCA_024611195.1 Ceyx melanurus | reverse complement strand
CTTTTCTTTTCTTTTCTTTTCTTTTCTTTTCTTTTCTTTTCTTTTCTTTTCTTTTCTTTTCTTTTCTTTTTTCTTCTCTTTTCTCTTCTCTTTTCTTTGATTATTTAAAAATGCAGTCCTTCAGCTTGTTTGAGGTGGGGCTGTTTTTAAATCAGTTGAGAATTAAAACAGGTTTTGGTGTAGATTAGGAAAATCCAGGCTTGCTCATGAATGTTTCTTCATGAATGATTCTCAGCCTGGCTCTGCTTCTCTAGTCCTTTCTGGACAAAAAACCACTCTTCCTTTCAAAAGGATCAACATCATCTTGTCCTTCTGATTGTTCCTCTTTCACTCAGAGGCTTTTTAACACCATTTGGGTCGTTTTGTGTAGCTGATCTGCTCACCGGGTGCAGGATGCTGTGCAGTGGAGGAACAGTCATCACAGACTCAGGACACTCTTCTGAAGCAGAGCTACAGAAAAACATGGTTGCAGTGTAAGCAGTGAGAAGGAAAATGCCTGGAGTAGGATGTAGCAACAGTAAATAGGAGATGGGAGGAGGCTTCAGAAGTAGAAGAACAAATCCCTGTGAGGAGAGGGAACCTCCCCTTTCAATCTGCACTAGACGTGGAAGAACAAACAGCGTTGGAGCCCTGCAAAGGGAATGTAGGATGACAAATCACCAGCCTGCTAGTAGAGAAACAAGACTGTCAAGAGCTCGAAATCTCAGGCGGTAGCAACTTACAGCAAATCCTTTTCCAGCAAGGTGAGAACAGCCTAATGAGAGTCATTCCAGTGAGGCAGCAGTTTGCCAGTGCTTTCTGCATGTGCCACAAGCAAGGAAAGAGCCCCACGAGAGCCTGGGAGGAAGGGGATTTGCAGTAAGAGATGTCAAAAGAGCACATTTTGCTGTTAGCAGCTTGCCAAAGAACTAAAAAAGGGTTAGGCTCCTTGGTGAAAAGCCCCATTTAATATATTCTCACCAACACCAGCACTAGAGAGGCCTTTGTTGTAAGGGCATTTGAGGATGCTGGACGGTGTGTTCTGTGAAGGTCAAACACCTTGATGGCTTGGACAGGAGCTTGGCAGGGAAGAAGAAAAAAACAAACCAGAACCCAAACAGAAAAAGAGGCTAACTTAATTTATTTAAGAGCTCTAGGGCAGAGATCTCGGCCTTCCAACATAGCCAAACCAGCTTTTCCTTTTAGGAGTCCTGCACAGGAATCATGACCTTCACTACACACAGGCACCTTTCAGCTGTGATCCAAGACTGTGGAATTTCAGCAGAAAAGGGTCCTAATAAATATATAAGGCACTGTGGAAGTGAGGGGAAGCCACAGGCTCTTGCTCTGTCAGACTAAAAGATGCAGGTGGCAACCCCCTCAGGTTTCATTCCAGGGTGACTCTCATTGTGTAGTAAATCCACAGACAGTTAGCACCTTTTGCCCTTGTTTGATCACATTAACAATCATTGTTTAACAAATGGGCAATCTTTGCTTTCTGATGCTGTCTGATGACCAGACAGTGGCTTGTTGATGCATTCTGTTCCCTGAGGACTCCAACACACGAGTAAGATCCAGCAGTGCAGTAATGGAGTGGAAGCAACAAGGGGAGCTGAGGAGCACAGCACATGGCAGGACCTACAGGCTCGTGTGGCAAGCACGGGGATGCACCAACCCTTGATCTGACTTCAGCTGTCATCTCTGGCAAGTCACAACTTCTTGACAGGGATTTACATCTGTAATCAAGATAATAGAACATTATTTATCTGCTTCTTCTAGGTTATTGCAGAGAATAATTAATGTTTGCCTAGTAATTTAGAGATAAATTGGTGAAACTGGATGAATTTCCAGTGTCATGTTTGCTTTAAGTAGGTGAAATGAGGACATCTTTTTGACACAGAAAGAACTAAAGTTGTTCTCAAAATAAATCAGAGGGCTCAGAAGGCAATCTTAGCTTTGCCTCATTCTGATTATTCAGCATTCCTCAATAAGATTGACAGGAAATTAGAAAGCAAAGCTTTCGTAGATCAGGGAGGTAACATTTAAGATCATTTAACACTGTATCTACAAAACCTTTCCAAACAACAGTTAACAAATCAGAAGATATTTTTTGCTCTTTCAGATCAAAAATGAATGCAAGACACACCTGGTAGAATGTGCATAACAGGTTATTGACAGCTTACCCAAAACAATTGTAATTAAATAATGACAAGGGTTAAAAATGGAATGCATATATCCACAAATAGACATTTTAAACCACAACACAACAAAATGAAAGCACTAGCAGACTTAATCATACCCTACATCTTAACTGGCCCCAGTTTGCAGCAACTTCATAAAGTCAGAAAATAGCCTAAGTGAATGAACCCATTGTCTCCATAATCCCCATTGTCTCCATAATCTGAGTATTCTGATCAGATATTTCAGATTGAAGGAGCAAGTTACACATCAGCCCTGAAGTGGCACTAGAAGGAATCCTTGAGTTTTATCTGGGCTGCTGTCTACAAACACGTTGCTTTCCCAGGACAGGCAGACTAAGTCTGAGCTGGGAGCTGTGTCTAGCAAAGAGAGCCTCTTCCAAGGCCAGCACTCACCAGAATGAGATGCCAGAGCAGGTGCTGCATATGCTCGAGCTCCCTGAGCTATCTCAGACAGGCATAAATACCAGGGCAGTCACCTTCTTCTCAGCTGCACTGGCTTTATCTCCAGGGTCTGCTGACACAAAGGCAGATATCAGAGATCAGCTGTTCACTTTCTGCAGGCAGAAGTGGCAGCAGTTCCATTGCAGAGAAGGATGGGAGGCAAAGAAGGCAGGACAGACACAGAGGAATGACACCTGGACCTCTCCTGTTACTGGCAGTGTGTTGGGAAATATATCTGAAAATACTCCTTGACTAGGATGCTGACCACAGAGTGGGCTGGAGATACATGAGCAGCACAGTACCCACTCACTGGTACCTCCTTCCACTGTCACAGTCTGGTAACTCTTGCTGTAGGCAAGCAGAAAATGGCTGGGAGCCTTTGATATTTCTTTGGGGCTGTTGCGTTCCTCAAAAAAAACCCCAGCACTGTTTTTGAAGAATTAATTCTAATTCACATTTACCGTGGTTTTATTTCTTTATGGCATACAGGGATGGTCTGAAAATTCTTATATCCTACTTGCCTAATTCAGGGGGTCAAAAGTGATTCAGATCTGACCTCCCTATTTGTTTTTCTTTGGGAGTAATTCCTGAAGGTACCATGATCCTGCTCAGGCAGGGGGGTTGGACTAGATGATCTTCTAGGTCCCTTCCAGCTCCTAATTTCTGTGATTCTGTGAATTACTCCACTTCCAAATGGAAGAACAAGGGAAAGATGTAGGAATTAAAAAAAAGAAAAAAAGAAAAAAAGAAAACACCTTTCTTCCCCAGTGTTCACTGATTATAATTAATGTGAAGTTAATCAAAACACTAAGCAAAACAAACAAAAAAAAAGGTAATAAAGCACTTTGATTAGGAATCTGTTCCCCAGCCAACTCTTTGCTTTTCAGGCTTTAGAAACGTCATGATTTCAATAGTTATGCAACCACCATAGAATTTTCTAGGTCTGAATTTTACTTCAAAAGCAGGAAATTATCACCAACCAACCCCTTCAGGTCCAAACCCAAGAACTTTTCTTTCATAAGGAAAAAAAAAAAAAAAAGAAAAAGAGGAATGAGCTTCCTTTTAAGTCTCCTTCACACTTTCAGCCTCCTCAGATGCCACCACTGCATCAGAGAAGAAACTCTCAGGCACCTTCCTTCCTACTTACTGCAGATCCAGTCAAGGGCACTTTGAGTCATCCGGGACACAGTCCCTCCCAGCACACAGCCCCTGCAGAAAGAAGTGCCCCAGGGAAATCAGCTTATGGCAGATTTTCATCTTGGGACAGGTTAACAGCACGTGTAGCCCTGTCCTTTTAGCACAGAAGCTGCATGTGCTAAAGCTAGATGGCCAAAACCAGACTTGAGAACTGCATGCTGTAATCCAGTGTCTTTTTCTGACATTTCTGCCTTGGCAGCTTTACTTGCACATCAGGCACACGGTTTGATGGTGAATTTAGAGCCCTAATGCAGCAGAGCAGTCTTTTATCTGGCTGGTGTCTATCCTTTTCTAGAGGCAAAGGAGTGCATAAATTATGTTTAAAAAGAGGTAGGCATTTTCTACCCACAGTATAGAGTCACTGTAGGTGGATTATTATCCAGGAATACCAAAGAGGTAGGAAGTCTGTGATTTAACCCCTTCTTTGTAGTCTCCTTGCCTGCTATTGTTTTTACTGCCAACAGCCTGAAATTATCCATGGGATTGGATTTTCAGGTGGTTCAGTAGCACAGCAGCTGCATTTTAGATAGTCAGCAAGAGTTAAACACCTAAGGCAAGGATTTTATTCTGCAATAATAGCAGGTAAGCCCTGCAGTAGCATCCAGTTGCCTCTGCTGACATTGGCATCTATGAGGTTGCCCAGTTTACTCCTGTTAACATTTCCCTCACCAAAGCCTGCACTACACATGCCATATATTAGCAGAACAGGATGAACTCTGAACCATATTACAGGTGACCAACAGAACATTGAAGCCTATTTCTTTTGCACTACCTTAAATGCTGGGAAAATACAAAAGCAATAGTGCTAAATCCAGGAGGTACCTGTGCCCTGCTTCGTTTCAATGGATGTTGCGATAACCAGGGGGGTTAAACTGGATACGAGGAAAAAAGACTTAGTTGAAAGGGTTGTCAGGCATTGGATGGGGGATATGGCTTAGGGTGGACTTGGTAAAGTAGAATTAATAATTGGACTCAGTGATCTTAAGGGTTAGATGCTAAGCTAGATGATTCTGTGGTTCTCAGAGGCGAGGGGAGTGCAGAAACATTTCATGCCTCTCAGCAGCAACACAGCTCCCTCCTCCCACCCAGTGTCCTCTGCACATGCCACCCTTCATGACTGGGCACACTGGCTCTGCCCTTCCTGCCTTCTGCCCAGTGTCCTCTGCAGATGCCACCCTCATGACTGGGCACACTGGCTCTGCCCTTCCCTCCTCCTACCCAGCATCCTGCCCAGCTCTTCTCCTGGGTTTCTTGAGTAGTTGTGTTTTGCTTGGTAGTTGAGCCTGCACTTGCTAGTAGAGCTGAAGTTTTTACCCATGACCTTGGGGATGAGACTTTTATTTTGTGACCATTTTCACTTTCCTCCTAAATAAAAGATAATATAAAGAAGAAGGAGGATTTTCTTTTCCCAGTCTTTTGTAACACAAATCACAGTGAAAAATGGTAAGATAACATATGAATTAAGGGCATCATCAGCAAAAATCTAAATTCTGTTTCAAGACTGCCAAGTGCTGCTGCTCAGGAGTAGATAGGTGCGTAGAGATTTCCAAAAATAACTTCCCTACCATGAAAAATTCACTCAAGGTTCCCACAGAAAAGCCCCAAATTATTTAAGAAGTGTGCTACAGCTCTTACGACTTTATTATCCTGATTTTTTTTCCGCATTTTCTTGGCATAACACTCAGAGACCCCAGTAAAGAACCAGATCATGCTATGCTATCTCATTTAACTAGGGAGACTGAGATTGTTTTCAGAGGTCATTAATATGAGCAAAATAATCTTAGTTTATATAAATATTTACATCCATATATCTATTTAAACAGTGAGAAGCATTTCCTTATCTCCTCCCAATGTGCAGCCTAGCTGAAGACTGGAAAAGACATCTTTCTACAGAAGACAGAGCAGAGATCCTTTCCCAGCATTAGCCTCTGGTACTTTACAATCAGAAAAGTTCCTGGGATTTTGAATAAGTTTTCATACTCATCTTGACCCCTGAAAAGATGAACCAGTAGCAGCCTTTTTATTTGTTTCTATAGGTGTGACTTAAGAATAACTATGGAGTCTCCACACCTCTCTGAGTGTTTCTAAAGCATTCAGAGCCATTTGCTGGAAGGCCTTGGCCTCCTGAGTCCATCAATTAACTCAGCTTTCCCTTTGCACATTGCTAAGTGTCCCTCTGTAAGAAAAGAGTAACATCAGAGGAAATGAGCAGTTAAATGCCCTTTCTCAATGCCTGTAGCTATAATTTCTTTTATTGCCTATATACTGTACCTTTTTTAGTCTGGAGGAGACTGAGAGGAGACCTCACTGTTATCTGCAGCTCCTGACAGGAGGGCGTATCCAGGCAGGGGTTGGGCTCTGCTCCCAGTTTACTGATGATAGAAACAGGGGAATGGGCTAAAGTTGCAGCAGGGGAGATTTAGATTGGATATTAGGAAGAAATTATTTCCTGAGAGAGTGGTGAGACCCTGGCACAGGCTGCCCAGGGAAGGGGTGGAGTCCCCATCCCTAGAGGGGTTTAAAACCCAGTAGATGTGGCACCTTGAGGTTGTGGGCTGGTGGAGAGAGATGTTGGGATGGAGGTGGACTGGATGATCCTTGAGGTCCTTTCCATCCATTATGATCCTATGATTCTCTGATTCTGTTTTTCTCAGCAGAATGTTTTCCCACCATAAGACATAAACTCAAGTAGTTCGTTAATGCCCATGCCCACATACCCAGTTTTAAATCCCATTCTACTCCAGCATATTAAAACCAGTTTTCCCAGGTAGAAAGACACTCTCCCAAGGATGGCTGTCACCTTGGGTCTCATCAGTTTTCAGATCTCTTAGCTGACTCTTTCTTACTGATACTTCAGGTATTTATTTATTTTAATCTCCTTTTATCAAAGACCAGCCCAAGGAAAAGCAGATCGAGAAGGTTAATGAAACTGAAAACAGGAGGTGTTTTAGAGCTTGCTAAGACACCTGTTGAATTCAGACATGGACTGTGAAGTGCTACACTATATCTATAGAAGAATTAGATTCAACATGGCTTATACAGTGCACACAGTTATGGTGACTTTCTCAGCAGCCTGGCATTGCACACCCTGAGCTTGCACCCTCTGCTAAGGAAGATGAGTGAGGGAGAGCAGCTTTAGGTTTTATCTGGATGAAGCAGAACACACTGGAAACCACAGTACCAGGAGCTCTGATATCCAGTGCAGCAGCCTGGATGTTATCCATCTAATTTCAGTATCTAATCTCTCTAGACACTTATAATGTGCCACTCACTGGTGTGCTCCATCTTAGCTGATAGTAAAATCATTTAATACAAGTGGGTAGTGAGGTAGGTGACAGGCTGATTGATGGTGATGTCTTCATTCAAAGCTGTACAACAACATCAGACAGAGGTCTAGAGCAATTCAGTAGAGCTCTGCCTATATATGTTGGTATCCATGAGAGTTTATCATACCAAAGTACAGTTATACAAGCTACTAACTCATTCTCCTAAGAAGTTGAGCTACCTCTTAAAGCAAAGAATGTCAGCTTCTCACAGGATACTTAATAGTGAGATTGTGGTGAGAACTATCATTCCTCCCTCTTGAGAGTGAGAATCTGCTTTGGTAACCAAAAAGAATACTGACTTCTTGAAGCTACCTGTATTTTAACTGTGATCTCTAATGCCTGAGCAGCAAGCTGGTGCTGTCTGACAGCACATGGACCAACTCAGCTCCATGTCATGCTACTGGGAACCAGACACTCCCTTTGAGGCACATTTGGTGCCCATCGTTTGCTACAAGCCAACAAGCACCAAAAGCACAGATGCAAATATAGAGATGCTCATGTAGGGAGTGGTTCCTGCATATTAATAACCATAGTAAAAGCTTAGGAAAGCCTTTTCCCCTTCATCTCTTCACGACACTCCTGCTCAGAGGCCCCAGAAGGACAGGCTGGATCACACATGGAATGCCACAAACAGTCCATTCCTCATGATCCTCTGGTCAAAGCCAAAAGACAGGGTTTTGTGTAAAGGAAAATGGTCTGTACTGAATTTAGGGAGCAGGAAGGTCTGTTCCTTTCCTTTCTTGAGGGCCTTGAGCATGTCAGGTTAATAAATTGTGCCCACTTTTCATCTCCATTCCTTAAACCCAGCTAACCTAGTCCCTGTCCATCCATGTAATGCCATGAGGACACAGCCTCCCTACGACCCCTGCACCCACAAATTCCATCAGATCCAAAGGGTTTTTAGTCTGCAGCCAAACTCTTGTTCTGCTTTAAGGAAGATGAAAGCAAATTAGGTTCTTTTCACCAGCACTCTCATGGAAACTGAGATCAGACAGTTTCAAACCCTCTGTTCAGGAGTGATCTGTACAAGAGCTTCTGAATACATGTTTGTTTAGCTCCTCTGGAAAAATCAAAACCCGTTCCACTTAGTTCAGAAAGGAATGTCTGGAGGTGGTGGCTAATTGTGCCCCAGATCTTCCATGCTCCATTCAATATCTACATTGTGGGGCTGTTTCCAATCCAAGAGCAGCAGAAAGACAAGCTTCCAGTCAAACCTGCATTGCCCAAGGTGTCCAAAGGGGCATAACTAAAAGCACTTCTCTACAAAAGGCTGAATTCACATTATTTGCAATGACCCTGTGACATACCAGCATTTTACACCCTTGGAATAGCAGGGATAAGATGAGGAGAATTTTTATGCTTGTGATTGCCTTTCTTAATGAAGGAGCTTTATCTCTCCCAGTGCCACGTGTGGTTGCAGTTTCTGTGGTAACGACTGACTGCACAGAGAAAGCAGCAGTGGCACAGAAGTCAGTGTAAATTGCTGGCATGTAAACAACAACTACCTTGGGGTCTCTTTTACATACACGCTTTTTTGACTTCATTTGCCATCATTTTCTGAAAGGTAACAATGTTTGCAATATTTATTACTTGTATTTTGGAAGCCAGTGAGCAAATGTCCTATATGACGTATTTTAAATGCCATACTTTGTCAATACGTAAATGCAATTTCTAATTTAGGATAAAACCCATTTGATTTTTTGTCCAGACAGGGAAAATAAATTCTTTAGTCCAGCCTAGAAAATCAGATGTAAACACAAAAATAGAAATATAAAAGCATAGATGTGTGTATATGTAAAATATATACGCTTATATATAAACAAACCAAAACAGAAGTTGTGAAAATAAGAGCAGGTAAAGCTGCTTTGTATTCTGTTTTCATGGAAGTTGCTGTGTATTAGGGATAAAACACAGGTCAGAAGACCAAAGCTATTTAAGCACTTCAGGTAACCAAAATGAAATGAGGAAGAGGACCAGGTTTAACAGCTTTCATTTAAATAGACATGTGGTAATCAGAGTTAAGGTTTTGGGAACCATACGTAAAACCTTTAAAATAACTCAGGAAATGCCTTCAGAAATCAGGGCTGCAATGGTTGGTGCCATTTCTTTCACTACCCACATCTACTCGCACCCTACTTCTCTAGAAACACATTCTCAAAATGGAAGCAACTTCTCAAGCATCAAGCTGTGTTTCTGGTTTACTGAATTGCTGCCTAGTGCTGAAGTTTCATTGAGTAGGAACTAAGGCATCCAGACCAAATTGTTTAGTCATGAAAATAACAGAAGAATGGAAGACAAACAAGGGCTGCAAGGATGGAAACTCCCGAACTAGTTTTCTACCCGCTTCTCACAATCCACATACGTGTCATGAAATGTGTTTGTGTTGACTAGGAGGCAGGACTAGCTGCTTAGGAAATGGGTCAGAGTCATTCACTTCTCTCAGTCCAGCTCTGGAGAATGCTCTCAGACACAGAGATTTCAGGCTGCCATAACCACCGTGTTCTCAACTATATCCCTTTCTTACCTGAAGAGCAACAGTGGTACCAAACGTGCTGACACCCATCACTTTGCAGCCCAAATCCTACTGCAGTCAGTGACTTATGCTGGCAGAAGGAAGGGTGGACATCACTTTATGGACACTTTATGTTTATGGACATCACTTGATGCATTTGTTACTTGGTTGAAAACAAACAGCCCCAGAAAAATATATTGTGCTTTCAAACCCACCCAGTTGTGCTGTTAGATCTGACCACAGCGAGACTGATGTCACTTGGCTGTGGTATCCATGTGCCACGGAGGCTTCCAGCTTGTCCTGGAGCATTGTGAGCAGTGCTACAGCTGCATTCCCAGCTGACACAGCACACTCTTTAACAGTACATCGGTTTCTGAGCTGTGCTGGACCTCCAGCTGCTTGTCACAGGGGAGTCTCCTTGGCAGTGCTGCTCTTTGGCCTTGAAGCACTTCCTTTCACGAGAGAGAAGAGATGTTCCCATCTCCTCCTGGCTGTTTGTCAGTGCTCTCCATCATAGCAGGCTGTCACCACCAGAGCTGCAAGCACGTTACAGCCAGAGACAGCCCGTGAAAGGCAGCAGCCCTCCTGCTGCAGCTCAACAACAGCTCCCCTGGGGTGGCCTCAAGTCACCCCGAGCTCCTCTCATGCCAGAGGCACCCAGGTTGCCCAGCACTATGGCAAGAAGAGGGAAAGAATTAAAATCCCAAAGGCCACACTAAAGATGTCCCCAATGGATTAGCTTTGTTTTAACCAGTTAAAATGACACATCTGCCATGTGTCGAGAGCCTTCATTTCTCCTCCCTGTAACTTCTCCCTCACCTCCCAGCACCATCCCATAAGTCTTCAGGCAGTTCAGAGGGACAAATATGGGCGCAATCCACTTGGACCTGTTCTGCTTGGGATTTTGGAGAGCCCTTGTTTGAAGGCAACTAGGATCCAATCTAGGTTCTTGGAAAAGGATGGTGAGCAGCCTGTCTATCAGGAGGCCCGTTGGAGCGCAGAATTCAGTGCACCTGCTTCCATGCTACGTGTTACCTGGTGGCTGCTGAAAGGCAATGCTAAATCTTTAATGTTTTAAAGCACCCTGAAAGTACCGGGTGCCTCAGTTTCACAAAATTAAAGAATAAATAATTATTTTAAGGTGATTGGTACCTAAACTAACATCCTATTACGGATTTATCCTTTTGAGAAATGATCTGCTGATTACGTTTTTTACATGTAGAAGAAGTTGATGTTTTCTAAATGGAGAGAGATGAATCTCCATTATTTTATGGCTTGCTAACTCTGATTGTACAACACAACACTTTTCAAATAGGAATCAGTGTAATTTGCAGGTTAAATTTGCTAACTATTTGGCCAGCATTTCACTATACCATGAGAAACCACTCTCTGCGTCCATTGCCAGGAGAAATATATATCTCCTTGTTTTAGTACATACATCATCACCTACCACTTGGTTCAGGAGATAAATATTTCTCAATTCTGACTGCTACCATTTGTCCTGGAATTAAAACAGTGATATTATCCATGCCATTTCTCTGACTTAAATCACGAGAGCGTTACCGCAACACAAGCAGAACAGAGAAGTGAGGTATGTGCAAAACAATCAGGCACTTCAAGACACTAATTAATATTTCAAGACGCCATAGGCTTGAACATCTCCAAGGGCAGAGTAATGAATATCTGGGGAAATCAGCAAGCATTTCATTATTGACTGCAATGGGAACAAAACCTCACCTGTATTCTGTTCTCTGTACTTACCCGAGCCATTCATCTGCTATTGACAGCTGTCTAGGACAGGAGGACTTTCATGCTAAATACAGCTATTGGCAGCATTCTTCCTGGCCAAGTGAATTCAGGCTGTCAGGGACAGCATTTCTGTAAGTGCTCCTCACAGGAAGAATTATTTTCTCGAGTATTTTGCCCAAGATTTTAAAAGCCTGGTATTAATAATTTGCATGTTCCTAAACTGAATGCCAAGATGAAGCCAATGTTTTCTTATGGCCTTGCTCAGAATCCCTTGGCAGTCTAGCTTTTCCTTAAAATGTATATTCTTCAGTTCCTTGTGATTTCTGAAGAAGACATCAGGCCATCTGCATAATACTCACAAAAGTCATCCCCTTCATCTTATCAGAGTGCTGTGAGGAAGGGCCTCTGACTAGTGCCACCTAGGAAGGGACTGCTGCCACGACTGTCATGAGCTGTCTGTCTGGTGCTCCATCTCCCATGTGCCACCATCATGAAAGGACAGTGCTTCAGTCTTGCAGTCAGGGAGAAATGCCAGGGCACACAGGGACAGCCCGTGCTCTGACAGTGATAAACACCTCAGGGGTTCTGAACACATGGAACATCTCTTTCCTATCCCCGTGGGGGAATGCTGGTCAGAGCAGACCCTTACCCTGCACCTCCAGCTTAGGCAACTGCTTCTTTCTGGGAGCAGAGACACCCAGTAGCATGGCACATGAGCCACCAATGGGCATGTTTCTGTTCTGGCTAGAGCCAGCCATGGGTGCCAGGAGATGTATACCAAGAACACAGCCTTAGTGAGCACGTCCCAGGATGTGGGATGCAAAACAAGACCAACAAACAACAGCAAGGAACAAAGGTCTAGATTTATGATCCAAAGCAAGAAGCCAAGAATACTTGTGGAGATTCCCATACATAAGGAAGAGCAGTGAGTGAGAACACAAAATACTACAATTGTCAGTTAAAGCAGAACTGGTAAAAAGGAATTGGCAAGTTTCCAAAGGATGGCTTTTTCCTTTATTATTTGTAATGGCAGGTGCTTTGTATAAACTACCTCACACAGTTGGTGTTGCCTTCACCCTGATTTATCTTACTTTCCTTAACAGATTCTGCCAGAACTGTTGAAATAATAATTTGATGTGCTACATGCAGATTTTCCTCTGTGTGCCCTCCACACACACACAATCCAGCAGTCCTACTGCAGATTCCATTTGGATCCACCATGCAGCTTCTCTATAGAAAATATGCTGCTCTGCTTTCAGACAGAAGAGATTTGACTTTCTTGAATGCCATCCAGAGACACAAGAAATTAAAAGAGAAAAAAAATACATTACCACTGTGACACTTAAAGACAACTGTCTCCTCAGGGATACCCCACACTCCCCATTTGCATTCTCTGCTTCATCTGCTTGCAGAGCTTTCAGTGACACTAGAAAAAGAGCCAGACAGGGAGAACAGAACAGAGGAATGCAAAACTGGTTATCAAAGTAGAGTTTTTTGTCTTTTGAGCATGTTGCACAGATAAGAAATAAATTTATTTTGAATCAGCTCTTTAATTAATGGGGTTTTTTAACGTGCTTTGCAGTGTTTGGAAAATCATTTTAAAAACCAAAGAGACTGAGAAGTACAGAGAGTTATGAATTCAACAGAAGCATTAGTACAAATTTGATCTTAAATTAAAAAAAAGTTCAGGAAATTGAAGAGGATTCAGATGACAGGAGCTGCAGGAGCTGACAGCAATGAATCATGTGGAACAGCTGAGACTCAAATCCACTTTAGGACAATCAGGACAGGCATGGACGTAGAATTTGCTGGACAGGTTGGAGTAAGGCATGAGACAATTGCAACAAGAAAAGATCAGAAGTTAATTTGTCCGTAATTTTGCTGCAGTTGACAGTATTAGGAAAGCATGAGCCTGTTCTTTGGGCTGGCTGGGCACAGAAAGGCCTGCCCAAATGTTACACTCCATTTTTTCAGTTGTGTGGTCAAGTCACATGTTAGTGCTCCTCCTATTAACTGAGCCAAAGTGGTTGGACAGGAGTTTAAATCTGCCCATAGAATAGGGTCTGGACGAAGCATGTGAATTTTGTGCTGTTCTGGGGCTTGTGTTCTCTTCTTGTGTTTTGACTTTTTTAAAATGCACACTAAATTCAGTTTTTCTAGGATGGGAGGAAATAAAACAGAAGACAGACGTTGATATGACACTAATTGCAGCAGGACAACAATGGAGCTTTTGTCTATGTAACCTGTAAGATGAAGTCACTCAGGCTTAGGGTTAGGACCAGCTAGACTGTTAAGTTCTGTGTGGTGTTTTACAACAGAAAGCTTTCTGCCCTGTGTCACCTCTGTGAAGCCAGGACTTGCAGACACTTGGGAAGTTCATTCAACCAAAGGCTAAGAGCTTTAAGTATATTTGAGACCACAGCACACTTCTAAGGTCATTATTTATCACCATCATCTAACAGGAAGCAATTCATTTTTAATGAAAAATCAAGTCAATACACCAAGGGCTTTTTCTGACATGCCACAGCTTTATGAGCTGCTGGGAAAAATAAGGTACCCTGTAGGGAAGCAGGAAACCTTTTATTTACTTGTGAGGAGACTCCTAACAGGTCTCTCCTGTGTTGTGTTACATAAAACACGGGTAGGTATCACAGCAACATTCAAAAGCACACAGCTCAAATATCTCCTTCTCTCACACAGCCTCTTTTCCTTCTTTCCAAATATTTGCAGTGGGAGTTCAGGTTCCCTCCTTCTTACCCTTTCACCAAACAAAAACAGTGCAATCAAAACACACTGCACACAACCAAAATGAAAAACCCCACCCCAGCTAAGGAGCAGGACTCAGGCTTATGAACCAAGATAGTTCCATTGCATTCTGATTCAGTGGGGCTGTTTTGTTCAACAATTTTTCTATTCCTTAGGTAAAATCCAAACTCAGAGAGAAATGGTGCACCCAGGCTGCTGCCAAGCACCGAAACCATTTGCCATTTACCTTCTAAAGAACTTGGGAGGAATGGAAGAGACCTGTAGTGTCTCCCCTCCCAGGATGAGACCTGGAGGTCCTGGTGGACAGAGGGATGACCATGAGCCAACAATGGCCCTCGCAGCCAAGCAGGCCAATGGATCCTGGGATGCATTAGGAGAAGTGTGGACAGCAGGGCAAGAGAGGTTCTCCTCCCCCTCTACTCTGCACTGGTGAGACCCCACCTGGAATACCGTGTCCAGTGCTGGGCACCCCAGTTCAGGAAAGACAGAGATTTACTGGAGAGAGCCCAGTGCAGGGCACCAAGATGATTAGGGGAGTGGAGCATCTCCCTGCTGAGGAGAGGCTGAGAGAGCTGGGGCTCTT
>JANHGL010019218.1:44541-59334 GCA_024611195.1 Ceyx melanurus | reverse complement strand
CCTGCTCAGGCAGGGGGGTTGGACTAGATGATCTTCTAGGTCCCTTCCAACCCCTAACATTCTGTGATTCTGTAATATCCCAAGTCATTGAATAATATCCCAAACTAGGGCAACCTTTCCACCAGATTGTAGACATTGAAGAAGGCTTTCAAAATCTTTTCATTACACATTTAAAAGGATAACAGCACACTCCATCTGAACCCTTCAAACAGCCCTTTCCCAAAGGCACTCTGCTCCCTAGCACAGCACAGTCCTCTGCACAGCCACGCTGGGCACTGCTTTCAGTAAATTGTTCCTTTTCTTGTCAGTCAGCATTGGAAAGACCAAGCCATACATAAAATTTGAGTGCAACATCTGCATAGTATCACACAATCTCACATGGAAGCAAAAATTCACAAAGAACTCTCGGGAATAAACAAGCATTAGCTTGGGAAAATTTGCAGCTCTGAGGCATTACATTGGTCTTCCATGTCTTTTGACTCATCATATGACAACTATAAATATGGGATTTGTTGACTACATATGGTATGAATCTTCAAGTAGGAGAGTTTAAAGCAGTATTTTAACACCGGTGTTAGATGAGGAATAAAATGTGCTGCCTAAAAGTATAAAAGAATGAAATACGTTTTGACTGATTATTAATACTTAGGACCTTTTTATACTTTCTGAAAGGTGAAAAATACTAGATTATTATGAACATTCTGAAAAAGAAGAAAGTTCGTAGATTCTGATAACATCCTCTTTGTAAGCCCTCTTACAAACAACTGTAAGATAATAATAGTATTTTATTTGTATTATTGCATTTCATAATAAATGATAATGCAATTATTTTGCTTAAATCATTGCCCAGACACTCACAATTATTAAAGAGCAAGTGAAAAGCTCAGCATGGACAGTATAGTCATTGGATTTTTTTCCTGAAAGAAAAACACGAGGAATATTTGCCTGAAGTTTTCAATTTTTCATGCAAGTGAAAAGATTGTTACATATGATACACAGTATTTTTTTAGTCTGCAGTGTGCATACTGACGAGCTAGTTTAAGAGTTGATATAAAACGTATTTTAATTCTATGAACTCTGGCAGCCTACTGAATTATTTATATGATGTTATTTACTTACTATATTTGAGTTTGACAATTCCAGATTTAGTACCACACATAAACCTTCCTTTTTGGCATGATGCTAACATCACAGCTTTGCTAGACTTCTAAGAACTCCAAATGGAATAAAATTGCTTCAACTTTAGATTTGCAAAGCAGAAGAAGTTGCTACAGCCCCATGACATTCCACTTCTGGTTCATTTACTGCAAAACATGTGCATATTGGTTATTTTTTTTTTAAACCCCTCAGTGGATAAAATCCTCACACAGATCACAAGTTGAATCATTTGCTTAGCTTTAAGGAGATGTCTTTGTTCTGTTTTTTCATACAACCAATATTTGTGAGGCTCTGATGTATCCTGGTCTGGGTTGCAGCTACCGTATTCCTGATTTGGACAAAGTTCCAGAGGTCACTTTTCTTTGGCCAAATTATCAAAAAAAACCCCCATGCAGTCATAATAACTTAGAGAGGTTAGGTTAGTCTGATGAAACAGAACTGATAGTCCTGGAACGCACAGCAGGTGAGTAAAAGGCCTACAGGAGTCTAGCCTTGACTTTAAACTCTGATTGCAGTCTCAAACATAGCATGCACCTGGGAAAAAGAATATTCATAACCACTACATTTATTACTCAGCCTAAGAGAACTGAAAAAAATACATTAACACCAAAATGTCAAACTTGCTGCCTTAAAAAAAAAAAAAGTATCTGCAGCTCTTGTAAAAATTGTATCACTATTATAGACAAAGCTACTCAGTATTTATAGAAAGGTTTTTTGTTGTTGTTTTTGTTTTAATTTCTAGCATTGTTTTAAAAAACACTCTCAGACATTCACTGTCTAACAAGGCTTAACTGTTACAAGAAGTTACACAATTTGCAAATTTGGGCTCTATTTCAGAGACGGCAAACATAGACATGCTAAATGTACGTTTATTTTTCAGTGCAGTTCACAAGTGCTTTTGCTCTCATGTAATAGCAGGAACAAGGAAGCACTTCCACCAACTTTGGCTCTAAATGACTCTGTTAAATGCAAGCACACATATAGTACCAACGTGTTGCTCTGCAGGATTTTGTGAATTATCATAAAAGGTCTGTAGTGTTCATGAAACTCTCAATAGAACTTAATCCCACGAGCAACACAAATGATTTCCCAAATGTTGCCCTAATCACAGAGCAGTTTCAAAATCAAAGTTAAACAAATGAATTATTACCTGCATTTCTAGCTTAACTTCCTAACTCTACTGGTCTCCAGTGGTGGGGGTTTTTTATATAGACTGTATCATGTTATTTTTCTTTCCTGGGGAGCGGCCATGGGGAACAAACCAATAATAGAGACCATTTCCTATGACATTTTCAGTCCACCACTCAAAAGAACCTATAATCACTCACTAATGGAATTCAGAAATACTAAAATAGTATCTCTTGCACAGCGCTACCACTCCCATACCACAAAATGTTACCAATTCTGGATAATTTTGTTTTAAGCATTATGTAAAACTTGTAATATCCATTAGGATAATTTATCCATCTAATCTGTTTATTTTTAAGGTGTGTTTTCACTGTAGAGCTAATTATCACTGGGATCTGAGACCTTAGATTAGTTGAGCTGATGCATGCAGAGTCACGCAGAAAAGCAGTACCAGAGTAGCAGTGCTGGAACAAAGAGCCAATATCCCCGTGGCAAAATGGCATGAAAGGAGCAACCAAAGTCTAGTGGGCACCTCCAGCCTTCGCAGTTGTCTTGGACTTAAAGATCAAGATCAATTAAGAAAGTGTTGCAGTGCTTGTTTATAGACAGAAACAACTGCTAAAGAGCCTAAATTAATTTTGCAGGGAGAACACATGTTCATAAATATCTCAGCTGAAAAGCTATATCATATGTAATTGCATTTGTTGGGTAATAATTAGAACACAATTAAATAAGGCACCAAAGGAATGGTTGCAATTTTATTTATGGTAGAAGCACGGAGGATTTTTTTCCTCAGCTCTGTAAGAGACATTAAGGCTATTTATCATCCTGGTAGCAACATGGTAGTTTTCTATAGGGACATATGGAACTAAACTGAGCTTGTGTTTTCTAAGTATAACTTTTATAAATTAATCAATTAATGTGTTTTCATATCTTAAAAATCTTAGAATTCTGTGAAAACTCTTAGAACTCAATTCAGATCTCCATGTAATAGTGAGAGGTTGGTGCAGTAAGTGATACTCATATTGGCACTACCTCTGCTTCTCAGCTGCTGTAAAGAGAAGCTTTGCCCCATCTCCCAGCACTGCAGAGGTTGAAAGAGCAGCATTGTTTGATATTTATTTCTGTAGGACCAGACAACCAGTCCAAAACTGTTAAATTCACACTTCAAATATTCTGCCATAGAGCTCTCACTACATTTCTTAAGTAATCTTTACTGGTTTTCCCAGTAGTTTACTGCTTAAAATAAAACAATGTCTTCAAGTCTGCAGGCTTGATGCTTGCTTCCTCAAGCAGGTACATCAAAAACTTACATCTAAGCAGGCCATTAGAACATATCTCATCTTCTACAAGATTTAATGCACAGTTTTTCTAAATTACATGGCATCAGTGTGACACTGATCAAAATAATATGACATTATGTTGCATTAATTTCTACAATGACTCATTCCTAAAAAACCTCTGATGACCGTCAATTTTTAATCTGCCAATGGTTACACTGTGTAAGCAAAAAGAATGAAGCTAAAAGACAAGACAAACAAAAGGAAAAGAAAGAACAAAAGTGAATGTACCTTTGGGGAGAAGAGATCTGTCTTGTATTTCTTATGGTTGGGGAGTACTAAACTAAGGACAGAAAGATTGTTCAACAAGAATATGTTTGTCATTATCTACCTCAAGATACGTACGTACATGGGTCTTTGATGTAAACATTTCTAAAATTTTAGGGTTATTAGAAACAAAAAGAAGTATGAAAAGGTGATATTTTTTTTTTTTGCATCCCACAGATGCAAAACATGTCTGATTTTCCATAAGTGAAGCACATACATACATTTCTTCCAAATGACTATTTTTAGGCCAAGTATTTTCAGGACATCATATAAATCCTTAAAACCAGAGATTTATAATGAAAATGCCATCAGCCTCTTAACAGAAGCACTCTGTGTGCAGCTACAAGGAATAAATTTTATCTACTCTATATTCCTCTCAGATTGAAATAACCATCTCTCAGCAATCCATGTAGAATAGGTTGTAAAAATAAATTCTGTGAAACATTTCAAAGTGGAATCTGGAAGAAGTGGAATAAAGAATTAAAGGTAAAAAGAAGGGATTCCTGTAGGAAAGATCATAGGTCCTGTAGAAAAGATCCAAGTGTTGAAAGGCTTATCTCCATCTGTACAACTGGGTGTACATCTTGTGCTTCTTGCTCTTGGATTCACCAATAGCACCACAGTGAGCAGTTTTATTCTTGACATCTGTGAATATATCAAAAGCAGAGATGCTTTGAAAGCACTGCACAGGTTAAAAGATGCCATAGAGGTCATGCAAAGCAGCAATGGAGTAAGGGATAGGCAAAGAGCTGGGCCCTGGCTTTGGCTGCCTTCCCTCCTTGAAGTCTCCCTGATGTATGCTTCTAGAGATGCGGGCAGCCAGGAAAGGCTAAGACCTGCTCCAATGTGTAGGATAGTCACACTCTTTGCCCAATCTGAAGAACATGACACTTGGATCATCCTGTGATCCACATTTCAGGTGACTAAAGGAGAGCAAAGTCAACATGCTAATCAGGCAGTCAAAAGAGCAGTGAATAACTTCTGAAGGGCCAGCAAGGGAGTCATTCCACATTCCACCAAAGCGCCACCAGAATATTTTTGAACTTGTAGCTACAAACAAACAAGGGAAAAGGGAGGAGTGAGATTGCCCCTTTAAGCAGCACAAACCACTGTATCAAGATTTGCCATATAGCACCTAAATGCACCAAGAAGGACTTGAAGATGATGTGAACTGGTGACCACACAGACAACAAACAGACACTAGTAAGAAATGGTAGATTTGCTCCATAGTGCAAAACCACTATCTGAGCTTTGACAGGGACTGTCACATGAGATACATCTTAATATCAGTCCTGATATTACAGAAAATAAACTGGTTGTCAAAGATGGGCAAAATTAGGCTGAACGGTAGAATTAAGCAAAAAAGGGGGAACCATGCTTTTGAAAATGAGCAAGAAAAGCCATCAGATTCCTTGAAAACATGGCCAGCCCTGTCATGCAATCTCTTTGTCATTTTGCCAGCAGCAGAAATTACTAAACAGAGCTGGGTTAGTTATGGTTGGAACAGGTTGGAAGGAATGACCAAGGAGAGGAAGTGGAAGCCTGAAACGTTTCTGGCAGGAAGTCAAGAGCCAAGGAAACATAGGTGTAAATCACAGGCAGAACCACAATCTTGGACAAGCACAACAATGTCTCAGATGGGCCTGCTGGTGCCTGGTCACTGCTGGTACCCAGAAGCTTTCCTCAGGCTAGTTTTCAGTTGAAAACTAAAAACTATTGAAAATTCTTTACTGCTTTCAATATTAACATTAATGCAGCAACTGCAACCCTTTCTCTGGGTTGTGGGTGATGTAGTTTGTTTCATTATTTAAAAAGCGGTAAAATCTGTTTGGACATGTACAGAAGGTAAAGGAGGTTCCCTGAACAATATGTCACTAGCATGCTTTCTTCCCTGTGCTGGTAGTTATTTTAGCACCACTGTTCAGCTCCCTATCAGATTTTGTAATCTCATGTTGAGACAGCTGAAAAGGTCAATTAGAATTTATCCTAATATCAATTCTATTCTATAAAATCAGTTATTAATAAAAAAAATACGGAAGAGGACAGTCATTATTATAAATCATGCATTCAGTTAATTGTAAATCCCTCCACTGCCAGCTAGGTTTGTGGCTTTGCCACTAGATTTGTGCAGGAAATGCTGCAGAGGTGCCAGTGAGTAAATGTACTTCTTGGAGCACAAATTCCTTCTCACCCATCCTGTCTGGTGGATGAGAGCTCATTCACCATTGGCAGACAGCTCAAAAAACCCTGTTAGAGGAAATCTCTGCTCTGATGCACAGTTCTACTTCTAACTGGTGAGAATATCCAGATCAGCTGAGTCTGATCTTCTAGTAGTTTCAAGACAGGATGTTCTATTAAGAAGTGTAACCACCTACTTGTAGCTCCCATTTTAGATGTTTTCTTCTTTACACATTTATTAAAACCCCACACCCAAAACGGTTCCAAAGACTTGGGGATAGAAGCTAAAATCAAACCTGGCAATCCTTCAAACTTGTGTACCTCGTACTTCCTGATAGCTAACCTGAGTTCAATTGTATTTGTACTGGAAAAATAATACCAACATGAGAAGGATTGAGTGTAACACAACTCAGAAAGACTTGGAGATAAAAGAGGTTGATCAGAAAGAACTGAGAATTTCATAATAATGTGAGACTGCCCAAAGTCAGTACATGGTGTAAAAGTCAAAACCCCCTCTATTTTGAAAAGCAGCTCTTCTAAGTCAGAGCTTCAACAAGCAGAGATTATTTTAATAATTTTTTTCTAGGTTGATACTTAACTTCTGCACCTAAGAAGAATAAATGCATAGCACAGATGTACACTTCAAAAGGGATATAATCAAGCAGCCCAAGCTACACCACTGTCAGCATGGCAAGAAAGGTGAGGAGGGCTCAGGCCTCAAGGGGAGTCCTGTCACATGAAATGGCCTTTGTGAGAGCAAGTCTGAGCTCTGGTAGATCCATGAGGAAGCAGAGTAATTACACAGAAGTTAGAACTCTTCATATAAAAAAATGGTCTCAAAAGTTACACTGGCATTCATCTAATTGTGGTATGCATCTTTTCAATTTTTTAAAGATAAAATAGATGGATTGTCTTTGATTCTGAGATAAATTGTTTAGGATAGGAATTTCACTGATTAAATTAATTAAAAGTTCCCATAATCAGAGAAGGCAGCAATTCTGGTGTCATTTGCCCTTTATAAATATTTGGTAAATTGTTAAGCTATGAAAATAGTTTCAAAAGCTTTCTTACATTTCCTTACCTTTTTATTGTCCAATAAACTAGTTATGTTTGAAATTACAAAAAGAATGATACCATTAAAATAAGATTTACTATACTGCCCTATGAAATGTGTCCAAGAAGTTACACCTATGGAGATTCTGATTGGATACAAGAGGAAAATTTTTCACAGAGAGAAAGCCATTGGAATGATCTTCCCAGGGAAGTGGTGTATTCCTCAACATCACACACTTGTAAGATTTGTCTGGACAGGGTGCTGGGCCAGCTTGTTTAGACTCTGCTTTTGCCAGATGATCCTTGAGGTCCCTTCTAACCCAGTTTTCTATGATTATATAAAACATCAGTCATTCCTTCAGAACCCAAACCTGCTCATGTTTCCATCTTAAATGTGTAACAGGTCCAATCCATGTCAACAAATGAACTTCCATTAAGGAGAAACATGGGCAAAGTGCTTGTAGTATTGGAGCAAAAGTAGAAAATACTTCGGGAAGACAAATATCAGAAGAATTGGAAGTCTGTATTCATCTCATGCTCTCTGTGCAATCCTTACAGATGTTATAGCTTAAAAATCTCAAAACTTTTTTTCTTTATCAGCATTTTTCACAAAATCTTAAGGATTTTTTGTACTTTGAAGGACTTAAGCTGTATTTGATAGCTGTCCAACTCAGTAACTGAGGTTATTAGTCTATGCAGAAAAAAAAGTAACAGCTACTTTTATTTTTGCATGACCAGAGTTCATTGTGATTGTTGTTCATTATTTACAGAGTTTGGGGGAAAGTAAAGGATGATGCTCATTCAGGGAGTATCAACACTTAACCTGACATGACACTAAAGGTGCTGAACATACTAAAAGGAACTGACTCAGAGTCAGCAGGAACAATTTTTCTTCCCCAAAGACCTCCTCACACTGCAACTTGAAGAGCCATATACCATTATTCAGGTGTAAATTTTATGCTTTCTGGCTATTCACTTGCTTTCCTCCATATGTACACATTCTGAGAAGCAGAAAGAAATATTTCTGCTGCAAAATTCAGGGAAAGAAATGATACCTTTAAAGAGTACATGGATGAAAGGATGCATGTGTACACACATGAGGGGAAGGGAAAGAGGCTAATGAGTTAATCACTGCAAAGCTACTGGAAGCTTTTGTTTGGTTTGCTACAGAAGGGTTACTTAAAATTTCTACTCAAGCACAAAAGCTCAAAAACTCTACTCAAGCACACCACTACTTTTCAGGGGGTGGGGATCTATGTGTACTTGGAACAAACTACATGGATCTTTAGCTTTGCAGAACACTTGTATTATGAAACTTTTTTCACCTTTTTGTTCTAGGCCTCTGGTTTCTGAACTACCGGCTGTAGCAGCTGCCTCCATCTCTCTCTCTCCCCAACCCTGGTAACAGTACCTTACGCAGACCAACTCCCAGAACAGCTGCACACATCTCAAGAAGCAAAACACTTCATAGATAGTATTTGATCTTTAGCACTGAGAAGGAATAAAACATTATATCAAGCAGAGTACTATATTGACACAGTATAGAAAAACAACATTGCCCTTTATGGCCTACAGCAGCAATACAGGCACAAAAAAAGAGTTCTCTTGCAACTCCAGCAAGACACCTCAGATGTGAGGCTGGATGATGTCTAACTCCTGCTGTCTTTCATTTACAAATACCTGCTTGCAGCTCACTTGCTTGATCCTCATAGATCAGACAAAACCCCACATCTGTACAAGTACAGACAAGCTTTTCTGAGCATACATTTTCTGCATGCAGATAGGCATGATCATTTTTTTCATGCACATAATTCAAATCTTCTTTCCTAGTGTTTTGGGCACTCAAAAGTCTGCTCATAGAGCAAGGACAGAAAGTGAGCCACAAGGCATAGAGAACAATTACTCCTCCCACTAGTCACGGTGGTTTTGCCCTTAATAAGCCTCGGGCTTTTAACATCACTCCTTTCCTGACTAGAGAGGCCAGTTCTGAGTCCTCCCTCACCACTAGACAGGCTCCTACCCACTTCAAACCAAAACTACCACAGTCTGAGTGGGAAATTCCTTTTAACAATCCCTCTACATTAAACAAGTTCAGTTCTTCTTTCTCCTGATTTGAATATAAATTTTTATAGCCATGCTTCATGGGATGGACAGACCTTTCAGGACTTTGGCTGTCACACTGTGTACCTGATAGCTCTTTCCTGTGAGATAAGGAGGGGAGGTCTGACTAGCAGCAGAACCTTTGAAGCAGGCTTTCATTCTGAGGAGATTCTAGGAAGCAGAGATGGCCCATACTTAGTGCTGCTAACTTCCCAGATCATGCATGCATGGACAGAGGCATTACAGTTTCATCACCATAATAGAAACGGTCTTGGATGCAGCTAAGCAAAGAGATGGGATTTCTTTTTATGTAGCAACATCATCATGGATAAAGGGGTGAAGATTAGAACAAACATTTAGTTCAGCACAACATTTTGAGTAAGTCTGACTGGACAAGTTAAATTGCAGAAGGCAATTTCCAACATGTTTATATATGTTTAGATTAAAAGGAATAGAAAGCAGAGTAAAAGAAATAAAAATCATCAGAACTTCCAGTTCATTAAAGTTTACCCTTCAGTAAGTGCTTGGTCCCCAGCTTTCCAGAATAGAACAACTTGAACAACAAGGTACTTCTCTCCTGTTTCTCTTAGCTGCTGCCTTTACATAGTCAGGGCTCTAGAAATTCTCCAACTCTTCAGAAGATGCTTCAGTTCAGCTTCCACGCTTTTTCCTCTCTATGTGTCAGAATATTAAAGCCATTCATGACTTTCCAGAAGAAAGTCACACACACCAGGAAATGAGAAAAATTAATTGAAAGGGCATCATATCCTGCCTCTTGTGCTCCAATAGAAGTTCAGCCATCTGACACCATCCCTAAACAATGTGCCTAACCCATCCTTAGTAATATCTGGTTATTTTAAGTCCACATTCTATGCCACTGCTTTAACACATTTACCATTAAAATTTGTTTTTTCTTCCATTTCTTTAACTTTTGTCTACACTCAGTGAACATTGAAAACAAATTATTACTTTTGTGTTTTGTTTTTTTTTTAAACAACCTTACTTATGTTTCTGTTGTTTCCCTTAGTCTTTCAACAAGCCAAATTAATTTTTTCTTTGCTCATAAATACTATTTTCTCATTTAGATTTAGCAATTACTCCATTGACAAATCCAATTAACCCTCTACCAACTATCGTTAAAACAAGCATCACAGTGGTAGTTCAGAACAGCAGAAAGTTTGAGAGTTCAGATAATTACATGTACTTCCAAAACACAAGGGTAACATGACAACACAAATTGCAATATATACACTGTGCACACCTTAGAGGACATTGGGACAACCAGACTACATGCTAATAAGCAGGAAAACTTCCCTTCTTCCCCACGCTTCTGGAATTCAAGTGTTTATATTTCCACACCAGATTTCTGATAGTCCAGGATTCAGTCTTGCTCACATCACTCTGGTCTACAGAAAAATCAGCCTCAGACTATGTAATACTCTGCTTCTGGACTTGAAGCCCAACAGATGGGTTTACTTTTCTATTCTTAGTAAATCATAACCTGGAAATCACAAGACTTTTCTTCTGCGTGCCAAGAAAACAGTTTCAGCAGAAAAATTGCTCAATTCACTGTCAAACTGAATTGTAAAGCAGGCTGCCCTGCTGATGCCTATTTAGTTTCTAGGAGGCTGTACTGTCTGCACATTTTAGGCTTTGTGGCACTTGGCCTTCCTGGCCCATTTTTATTTCTTCTTCTTCTGAGTCCACCCTGAGAAAATCCACTGAGACACACTAACAGAATGAACTCCTTTTCACAGCCTCTGCTTTAATGACAATAGAGCATCTAATGAAAAACATTAATAGTTTTGTCTATGTCTTAATCCTCCACTTCCATTTTTGGAAATGCCATGAATATACAATTGTAGCTGTATTTCTAGAATATGCCAAAAATTGATTCTCTGGATGAATAGGAAGTGACTGCCAGAAAAATCTTCTATTTAATAAATCAGATGATTAACAGCAGGAAATTCATTGTAAAACGATTATTAAAAAACCACTACCAACAACAATGATAAAAAACCCTTCTCCAGTCAGAGCAACACAAATTTAATAAAAAGCATACAGTTACATCAACTTACCTACAACAAAAATGACTGTTGTTAGCCAACATAATGTAGCAGTTACAACTATTGTCCTTTCTATAGCAATGACTGAACTTAATGTTTGCTTTTTGACTCCCATCTCAACTTCAGTCATAGCATACAGGCAAACTCTTTGGAAACTTCCTCAAACTTACGAAGCTAGAAATAAACAGTCTAGGAAAAGGTATAGTTGACAGCATGACTCTTTGCAACACCAAAACTATGGAGTGAAAACCAGACACCTCCTTTCAAAGCAGGAGGCAAAGATTGCCAGATGAGACCTAAATAGTTGTCGTCAACATCAATAGTATTTCTGCTGGCTTTAGAGTGCCTTTTCTGAACCTAGTGAGAATAGTTCTTGTCTTGAGGAAGCAGACAGACCCACCTCTAGTTTTGCTGTGACTGCCTGTAAAAACAGTAGTTCTGCTGCACCTAAATTTAAGGGGAGAACACTGCAATTATTTCAGACAGCATTTGTACTGGACCTTTGAAATGACTGCTGCTTAAATGCGGTTCAGAGAACTACCAGCAACTATAGTGGTGGCCATCAATATCTCCAAAGAGAAGAATGCTTGGGGGAAAATCTGGTGTGGTAAAATGCAAAGTCTACAGAAGGAACAATATAAGGCTCCATGGTGTGAATGGAACTGAGCTGTCATGTTGAGAATTATTTATTCAAGACCTTAAATTTTAAAGAAAAATATGGATAATAGATTTCCAAAAACCCATCAAACTTCTAGAAAAACATATCCATAACATTTTCAGACACCTATTTTACCTGCTGAACTCCCGAGAGGACACAGCATTTACAGCACTAAGGCATGACATGAATAACTTAACAACCGTCATATGTACATCAGAGAAAGTTATGGAAATTGAATATTTAAGACAAAGATATTTGGTTGAGAAAATGCAACACTGCTTGGAACAGAGAAAGTAGATTGAATTAGCTATTTCAGGTAACTACAAACAACATCAGTATCCATCAAGGATAGTATCCATCAGTGAATCCAGCAGATGTAGGGCAAGTTTTGCATTTCAGAAAGATCACTGACATTTTACGCTACACGTACAGGGCAGCCAGGAAAATTCACCATATGAAATGTAAGAAAGAATCCAAGATCTAGAAGAACTGCATGTACAGCTCCTGAAGGGAGCCCTGTAGGGAAATGCAGTTTCCCTAGAAAATAAATTTCCTGCAGCAGTAGTTTAAACAAGCAAAGAAAGACAAAAACAAAAAAAAAAAAAAAAGGATCTCATCTTATCCTATTGATAGCCATTTCCTCATTTTGCAATCTCTGAAATAGCCACTTCCAAGTTTTCTTCAGTATTTAGTGTAAAACGCCTATGTCCAGTGTAGCTTTGTTATAAAATGCAGTATACCTTTGGCACAGGCTTGCGAGAAGACAGAATCAAGTCTGTTTTCAAAGACCCCTCTCTAAACCATGCACCTACCAGGGCTGATATACTCAAGAGAAATTACAGTAGCTATGTCATGTAGCCAAGAAAACAACAGTTCATCAAGGTGATCTAAAGATATCAGAAAAAGCTCATTATTAGGATAACATAAAAACAGTTTCATATTGTCTTATTTTCCTCATTCCTGCTGGTTGAAAGATCTATGTGTGCATTTTAGAAGTGCCTTACATAATCTCACCCATAATTCTCCTGACAATTTATTATCAGAGTCCTGAAGATACAGCCTAACAGATTAGTACAAAAGAGACTGTACAGAATCATACCCAAGCTGGCTATCTTAGACATCATTGCAAGCAGAGTGAAATTTGGAATCCATTTGCTTTTCTAGATGGAAAAATGACTAGCTTAATCCTACATTGCTTTTAATGCTGAAAACATTCTGCTCCAGTTGATGAAAGTAGAGAAATAGTCGATTTTATTGCCTTGGCAGAAATTGTCTGACAAGCGTTTCAGTCAAAACTCAAGTCAGTGTTAGCATATAATCCATATGAATGGCCTTTGTGGCAAAGATTAATTGGTGTGGTTTCTTTGGAAAGACAGAACTGTGCAAAGTGTATTCAAAATATTCCCTGACGGATTTAAATATAGGTGTAAATACAGTAACTCAAAGTAGCAAAACAAACCACATAATAGAGAAGGGAAGGCCAGAAAACTCAGTTTTGGATAAATAAAGCAGGGCCCAGAAAGAGAAAGAATTGCAACGCACAGTCACACCTCTGCTACAGCTGTTCCCCTGGGACTGAACACTCAGATGTGCTTTGCTGTACTACCAACTTTACTCCTCCGCTGGGAAGTCTGCTGGCCAAATCCCACATACTGAAAATTAACAGATCTCTTCTTTAAGCAGAAGGAATAACTCTAAGCCTCAGGGTTATGATCATTTGCTCATTCACAATCTACCTTCAAAATTTCTGTTATTCACACAAAGGGATTTTATCTTCCTTAGGCACTTGTGACCACAGTCATAGAATCCAACTTCTGCCTTAAGTCTTCCCCTGCACATGGCACCAGAGCAGGACAGAACCAGAGCATTGTGGCCAGCTCTGCAAGTACTGTAAGAATACCTTAGAGAAGCTGCAGGAGTGCCAGTTACATGTCTCTGTACAACAGTGGAATATAAATCTTTTTGGTGAGGTGTTTCAAGAGCTGATGAAATGTGATGTCTAAGAGCTTGGTATCACCAACATTTGTGTGCAATTAAGAACTAAATATGTTGATGAGCAGAACTGCACAGCACTCTTCTCATCAAAAGGCTCTCTTCACCTCCAGTCTTCACAGTATATGAAAAAAAGAAAACACACACACAACCCCAAACAACAAAAACCTTCACAACTAGAAGTACATCCCATGAGCATCAGCACAGAGGTAATGACTGACATTACAGATGAGGTCCCACAGTAAGACAATCCCAAGTTAGCAAATTCTAGAGCCACACATAACATCAAAACAGATTTTCCTTTCTGGTATGTTATTCTTTAATGCTGTAATCATTTTGAGGTGCATGACTGATCCTTGGAAGTATACCTAATACTTAATCTTCCTTAAGATGTTACTGGAGGTATAGTTACTGAGCAGGATTGGACTGCATTAGGACCAGTTCTGAATGCACAACTATGATTATAACAGCTTCTCAATGCCTGGCTGCTAACAGGCTGGATGTTTTAATGGGAAAGCATGTTGATTATCTTAGAAAAGACAATAAAATAGAAGTTTTATTTTCTTCTCCCCTACCCTCAAACTGCAGCAGGGAATAAGAATTTTCTACAATGATCCTGCAGTGTGCCATTCTTGAATATCTATCCATGCTTCAATTCCATCCATACTTCAGAATATACTTTTTTTATTTTAAGCTGAAAAAAACTGATGTTAAGAATATGACAGATGCTACAACTGTCTCCACTGTAAACAGTGGTACAACACTTTCCCATTATTTCACAGAATCACAGAATGTTAGGGGTTGGAAGGGACCTAGAAGATCATCTAGTCCAACCCCCCTGTCTGAGCAGGAT
>JANHGL010019218.1:9963-37306 GCA_024611195.1 Ceyx melanurus | reverse complement strand
AGGCTAAAGAGCCCCAGCTCTCTCAGCCTCTCCTCAGAAGGGAGATGCTCCACTCCCTTAATCATCTTGGTGGCCCTGCACTGGACTCTCTCCAGTAGCTCTTCATCCTTCTTGAACTGAGGTGCCCAGAACTGGACACAGTATTCCAGGTAGGGCCTCACCAATGCAGAGTAGAGGTGGAGAAGAATCTCCCATGACCTGCTGGCCACACTCTTCTTAATGCATCCCAGGATGCCACTGGCCTTTTTGGCTGTGAGGGTGCATTGCTGGCTCATGGTCATCCTCCTGTCCTCTAGGAGCTCTAGGTCCTTTTCCCCAAAGCTGCTCTCCAATAGATCAGCCCCCAGCCTGTACTGATACATGGGGTTGTTCCTCCCCCGATGAAGGACTCTACACTTGCTCTTGTTAAATTGCATTACATTTCTCCCTGCCCAGCTTTCTAGCCTGCCCAAGTCACGCTGGATGGCAGCACAGCCTTCTGGACCACACTTCCCCAGCCCAGGAGATTGCTGGTCACAGTGGAAAATTACCAGCCTAATTTTGCCCAAAGTCAATCATTTTAAGACACTATAAATACTGATCCTAAGTGAGGCCCATTAGAGCTCTCCAGGAACCCAGCAGACCTGAGTCTCACATCTCTCCTTGAGCTGAGATGCCTCCCAGGCTACACTGTCCATCTGCCAAGACCAACAAATGGAGAAGCACCACCCTACTGATAAAGACTGACAAAGGGATATGTATTTCTGATCTACAGGACACTTACAAAAATCCTGGAGATCACAGGCTGCCAAACTGAATTTTCAATCTGTGAAATAATTCCATCTTATTGACAAGTTAACCTCTGTATGTGTAAATATATATAGCTCTGTGTGTGATTCACTTCTTAGATTTTAAAGAAATTATTGCATTTATCATAAGCAACTGTTTGTTCTGATTTGGTATTCATATATCACTATTGATGAATTGTGGCTATCATGTACTTTAAGGTACTGTGCTACACTAGGAACTACACAAACTTCAACATCTCATTTCCTATCCTTTCCCCATGTCCTTAGACATGGACTGTTGACCCGGTCTGGAACTAGAGGCAGATGTTTCCCTATTACCTGAGTCTGGAGGGAAAGGGGATCTCCTCCTGAACTTTGTGATTGGACAGGAGGGCTTCCCTACCACTTTCTTCCCCTGTACCCCCTGCCCCCATAGCTCTAGACATAAATCATCAACCACGTCTGAGACAAGGGGTAGATTTTACCTTATACCCTGAAGCAGTTTGAAGGGAAAGGGGCCAATCCTGAGACTTATGGCCAGAAGGGAGGGCTTCCCTTATCCCCTTCCTTCTGCCTCTTTCATAATCCCCATAAAAAGATGAATACACTCAGCCAAAAAGAATTCTATTGCTCATTAATACAAATATTATTATATTGGTTTGTTAGTCACATTTACTCATAAGATAACCAAGATGTTTGTGTTTTTTCTAGTTACATTTGTTTATTTGTGATTAATTGCCTTGTAGTAAGTATTATAGTGACCTTGCTGTCAAACAAGTCTCATTTAACTCAGTTGATTCTTCACTGTATTTTACTAGCTAATCTGTTATTCTTTCTTAATAAATTCTAGAGCTGATTTTATCTAAAATGAAGTGCATTCCACATATTTGTGGCAAGTAGAGCCTTTGCTAGGGCTTTGTAACAAGTAACAAGGGGAAGTGTCTTTGTACATTTTCACATCCCTGTGACAAATGGAGATCTCTGTTTTATCTTCACTGTCACAAGAGTGAGGCTATATAGACAGACAACTGAAGTCTTCTTTGTTTCTGATGAAGCCTTTGCACTACTCTGGGCTCTAACTCTGCTGTATCTAAACCTCTAATACTCATGTTTTAGAATGAATCAAGCACTAAAATTCTTGCACTCAAAGAAACACTTCCAATTTTTTTCATGTCCCAGTATCAAACCACTCCTGATAGACAGCTGAGAGGAGAGAATTTACCCTCAGACTGACCTGCAGAGCACCACTGACACACTTGGAGGCCCAATTCATTCCAGGAAGGGTAGTAGGGGAAATGTTGTCACTGCTTAGATGCAAAGGAAAGTGGGGAAGGTCTCCAAGGAGGGTCATGCCACCCCACTATGCAATCTGAGAGGTGCTGTGCTTCAACTGCCAGCATCAGCAATTGGAGGTCAAAACCTTACAGAACATCCAAGGAAGGTATTTTTTTTTCCTCAGATGATCAATGTTTTACCTCTGAGTAGAGAGGCCAATGGCACCAGAAGGCAGCATTGCTCTCACACATGTAAGTTTAGTCTGTATTTGTTTTCCTAAAACTAGACAGTGCTCATTAGACAAAATTAGAGAAGTCTGTTTTAGGAAAATGGTGAACATTAACTCATCTGAAGGCACTAACCACCATTCAGATGGCAGACAGTGGAGACAGTTAAGCTGCTGACCTCCACTAAAATGAAGTAGGATTGCTTCCTTTTATTAGAATTACTGTCTTTGGAAATCCTGGGACTGTGCAGCTCTAGCTGTCAAAGTGGAACTCACTGCAGGACCAGGGCCACTTTCTGGTTATTACCTAGGAAGAAACACAGTGTTTAGAAACAAATTTCCTTCTAAGTTCAGAATAAATCAGTAGCAGCTCTTTCAAAATTGAAGCGTAATTTCTCTAGTAGACTGCTTGAAAGGCTGTATACAGCTGGAGGTTTTTAAGAGCAGTTAAGAAATGAAGTCCTTGTATTCAAGCAAACATCTCGGCTTCTCTGTCCCTAATCTCCCAGTATCCGATAGGGGTGACTCAAACACAGGCATGTTACAAAGGAATGGAAAAAGATTTTTTTCCAGCTCCATGATTCTGCAACACAGGGAAATTATAGGCAACTAAAATGAGAAGTGAACTTGTGACAGTTCTGGCACTGTACTTAGTATTGTTTGGATGGGAACATACATCTGAAGTAATCAGTATCTAATATGTGGCAGATGTAAAAAAATTAAACACAAAAAAAAAATCAAATCATGCCTGCAAGAAAAATTCTTATTAGTCAACCATGCTTGCTAATCAGATAGCCTTCTGTGATGGCATGACAAGCTTGGTAGATGAGAGGAGAGCAGTGGATGGTGTCTACGTCAACTTCAGCAAGGCTTTTGACACTGTTTCCCATAACATTCTTGTGGGTAAGCTCATGAAGTGTGGGTTAGAAGAGTGGATGTTGAGTTGGGTTGAGAACTGGCTGAACGACACAGCTCAGAGGGTTGTGATCAGTGATACAGATTCTAGTTGGAGGCCTGCAGCCAGCAGATCTCCCCAGGGGTCAGTTCTGGCTCCAGTCTTATTCAATATTTTCATCAGTGATCTGGGTGAAGGGATAGAGTGTATACTCAGCCAGTTTGCTGATGATATGAAACTGAAAGGAGTGGCTGACACACTAGAAGGCTGTGCTGCCATCCAGCATGACCTGGACACGGTGAAGAGTTGGGTGGAGGGGAAACTCCCGAAGTTCAAGAAGGGCAAATGTAGAATCCTGCACCTGGGGGGGAACAACCCCATGCACCAGTTCAGATTAGGGGCTGACGTGCTGGAAAGCAGTTCTGAAGAGAGGAGGAAACCTCGTAGTCCTAGTGGACAAGTTGACCATGAGCCAGCAGTGTGCCCTTGTAGCCAAGAAGGCCAATGGTATCCTGGGGTGCATTAAGAAGAGAGTGACAAGCAAGTTAAGGGAGGTTCTCCTGTCCCTATATTTTGCTTTAGTGAAGCCACCTCTGGAGCACTGTGTCCAGTTCTGGGTTCTCCAGTTCAAGAGAGTCAGGGAACTACTGAAGATAGTCCAATGGAGGCTACAGAGATGATGAGGGGACTGGAGCATCTCTGACAAGGAAAGGCTGAAAAACCTGGGGCTGTTTATCCTGGAGAAGACAGATCTTCTCAATGCTTGTAAATACCTGAAGGGTGAGTGTCAAGAGGATAGGGCCAGACTCTTTTCAGTGGTGCCCAGTGATAGGACAAAGGGCAACTGGCATAAATTGAAACACAGGAAGTATGACCTAAACATGAGGAACAACTTATTTACTGCAAGGGTGGCAGAGCCCTGGAACAATTCTACCTGGGGAGATTGTGGAGTCGTCTTCTCTGGAGGCTTTCTAGACTCATCGGGACATGTTCCTGTGTAACCTGCTCTGAGTGATCCTGTTTTTTCAGAGGGGTTGGACCAGATGATCTTCAAAGGTCTCTTCAAATCTCTACCATTTTGTGATTCTATTATTTGCAAAGTGACTGGAAAGCCAGTATTTTTACTGCAACAGTGATTCCTGCAGGTTATTCAAAATTATAGAACTACAAAATGAAGTACATAATATAGCAGTACTAAAGTGGTAAACTAGAGCCTTAATAGTAATGTAAAACCATAAACCCGATTATTCACATTTAATGGTAGAATTTTTAACATCACAATTCATTTAAATAAAAGTGCTGAAAAAAAAGGAAAAAATTAACTTGGCATCTTAACCCAGCTTGGGTTGTACCACTGATTTAAACAGAAGGTTGTCAAGGCCAACTAGAATTTTATGGAAAACTGACCCAGTGTTATTTCTTCAAGAGCAGGACCCTCAAAGAAAATAACCAAAGGCATGATATTCAAGTGTGACAGCCATCATTTCTCCTCCTTCAAAAAGCACTCTGACAGCAACATGAGTTGCATTAAGTTTCAGATGCATCCATAATAAGAACATGGTATATGAACACTGTTTACATAAGTATACTAAAGACTGCATGAAATTTGCATTAATGAATATAATTCTACAAATACAGCCAAATGTTAATATTTACCAGTGCAAATAGCTCAACAAAAATTAGGTGAATCTGTAAAGCAGCTACTTCACTGAAACAATATTTGGAGTTTACACCTTCTTGAAATATAAATTCACAGAGAATAAGTATTACTTCCATGGGTAGCTTAATCTGTGTGCACTGAGTTCTGCTGGAGCCTGATACTTTCATGGGCAGAAGCACAGGAACTGAGCTAGGCTGACAATGGCTGGGGAAAAATCACACCTACTCTACACGTTCACCAACTGTCATTACTGGGGACCTATCAATGCATCCAGTATTCCTGTCAACAGCATATGACAGCAGAAGAGTGTTCACCAGATCTGTCAAGGTCCACACATCCAAAGTCTGTGAAGTAGAGCAGTGTCATAGTGACAGTGCTACGGCCCTTCCCACCCTTGGTAACAGGGGCACTGCAGTTGGAATGAAGTCAGATCTGTGATGCCTGTACACACAGAGCCTGGACCATCCTTTGATAGCAGGGCCGAACAGCTCCCACTGGGAGGCCACCCATTCTCCATGGCCTACCTAACATCTCCGTTAAATGCAAACAAACTAACTGAAGTGGGCACAGTTAGATCATTTTATAAACCCCATATTTATTACTACAGTTACCTCAGTTGTGATTCTGAACTGTTGTATTTGCTTTTGCCTCTAAATTTATTTCTGTACTGATCTATTGAGCAATAGGCAGTTTTTCAGAGTATTGGTCTGAATCAAGAAATCCAAAAAAGGTTTTAATCAAGGAGATTATCATCTCAGCTCTGGCCAAGACACTCTCACTAAATGCCAGGACAGAAATGGGTTTATTGTACATGCAATTTTTTTTTTTAATGGCAGCTCTGACATCTGTCACCCAGCCACACAACAATACAAATTAGTACTATTATCTTTAGCTTCCCCATTTTGCATTGTTAAGATAGGGAGAGATTTTAAAGCAACATAGATGGTAATTCCCATCTTCTCTATGGTGCAATGTACCACACACCACAGTAAATTGCTACATTTTTTGGCACAAGTATTTGAAAAATCTTTTTACAGCACAAGAGAGACTAGTTGCTGCATTAACATCAACTGATACCAACAGCTCCAAACTCTTCTGCAAATGCAAGTAACATATCTATGAGATTTATGTCTGTAAATATGGATGTATTCCTCATTAAAGCTTTGTGCTGCCAGGTGCACATGTGCACACACACACAAATATACATACTGAAAAAAAATATTATATGTGTGAATTATTATGCATATATATATCTATGCATGCAACATGCCTGCAATAGTATAAATATAAAAAGTATGGCTATATGAAGTGTGTGTCCACACTGTATAGCTGATGTTCAAGCTATTCTTGCCACACACAATTTAAAAAGATGACTTTAAAAGCATCCTGATCCCTAGATGGTGCTATTCACTGCAGTAATGAGATGGCTACGGCTTATTACCACTAAACCCAGCACTTCAGGGACAAAAATTATTTCTTGGTTAAAAATTATCTAAGTTGAATGCAGGCATGAATAATGCTGTTTCATATTATATGCCTTTGCCACTTGCCTTGAACCTGAGGTCTACCTTACTTCCTGTAGGCTGTAAGAAAAGTAATTCCATTAAAGTGGTACAAAGGAAACCAGGGTCAGGAGTTGTCAGTTCAGCAGGGATTGTGAGGAGTAGCATTTCCAATGTCTTGCATTAGCTTCATCTCCCTCTGCATCCAGCTGCCATTCAGCTGTCCTCATCCTTGATAGCAATGAGGATTACATACTGGTTTTGCCAGTCCTCCCTCTTTTCCTGCTTAACACACAGTGGGCATCTCATCATTTGCTACATCAAATGGCCCAAGAGGACTGGCATTAGCTCAGGCACTTGGGCATCAAACTCTACTGCACCCCAAAGACAAGCCCAGAAGGCTCTGGTCATCTGTTACACTGGGATGACATCTGGAGTGACTTCAGTCCTGGCAGTGGAAGTGTTCTTGAGTGACTTTGCACCTTCCCAGCAGATTTAGGTCAACCCAGTTTTAAGAGTGGTTGAGGAACTTCAGCTAAGGCACGTTAGGACCAGATTTCCTTCTGGCTCCTGCACAGAATGCAGAAGCGTTTTTTAGCAACCCATAAAATCTTCAAGGATAGAATCCAAAGTCCATTGAAGTTGGAAGGAGTCACTTTATTAGCTTGAAATACATTTTACTGGGGACATTTGGCTTCTGTTCTTTCCTCATAAGGTGGGAATATTAAAATGACTGCACAACAAAAAAAAAAACCCCAACAAGTAATTTTAAGTTTCTCAAGCATTGTAATAGTGAATAAATACTGAATAAATAAATAAAAGATTAAATGTATATTGTACCTTCCTCTGATTATCTACCCTTATAAAAAAGTGGCTATATCAGCTATATAAATGTTAGGTATTTGGCTCCTATAAAGGTAGGGTCTGAGCATCTTTCAAATATCAACTCTTCTCTAAAACTACATTGAAGTTTTTTTACAGCTTCTGAAAGTGATTAGATTGACAACACGGACTAGTAACTGTCTTAGTACAGACAGATGAACTGCACATATCTCTTCCAATACACTTCATATGAGATGCTACAGGCATGAATTTCTTACAGAGAGAACAGCAACTATGATGATCTGTCGTCAAAACTTGAGGTGATGTGATGATAAACAACTGCCCACCACAGCCTAACTGCCAAGCTGACAATCTTAATTTTATCTCTAACCATATATAAATTCTTTAACACACTGAACTTTATAAAGAAGTTTCACAGACCTCTGTATTAGCTTTTGCTTAGACATGTAGTTTATCTTCACACAAAGGTGCTAATAACATAGACTGACATTTTGACAACCTCCTGAAGGTCTGTGATGGAAGATGAGAACCCCTGCATTCCTTACAAGTGTTTGAAAACTTCTGGTTAACTCATAAACTTGTAATGATACATAAAACTCTCCATGAGAGCTGTTAAACCCATGAGACTGCCAAAGAACTGAATTAAATGAGAAAGCAAAGGATTATCATGTTAGAAGACAGAAGCCAGCATTATTTTATTATATTCTTGAATACTGCATTCAGTTTTGGTCCCTGCTATACAGAAAAGATGCAGACAGGCTGGAAAGGGTCCAGAGAAGGTCCACAAGGATGATCAGAGGACTGGAAGACCTGCCATATGAAGAAAGGCTGAGAAAACTGGGTTTGTTCAGCCTTGAGAAGAAAAGGTTTAGGGAAGACTTTATTACCATGTCTCAGTACATAAAAGAAGGCTACCAAGAAGATGAAGACTCCCTTTTCACAAGGAGTCACATGGAAAAGACAAGTAGTAATGGGTATAAGTTACTCCTGGGGAGATTCCGATTGGAGTACAGAAAAAAAAAAATTCACCATGAGAACAATTAGAGATTGGAATAACCTCCCAAGGGGGGAGGTGGATTCTCCTACACTGAACAGTTTTGAGGCTTGGCCTGACAGGGTGCTGAGCCAGCTCGTTTAAAGGTGGGGTTTTTTTTCTACCTTGAAACGTGACTACCTGATCCTTCAGATCCCTTCAACCTGTTTATTCTATGATCTTTGCAAGGTAGCAGCAGGAGGAAGTCCTTCACGGGAATTGTATTAATTTGGTGTGGAGGAAGATGAGAAGGAAGTCACAGATGATCACGCTATCTGTACCTCAGCAGTTTGGGTGGAAGGATAGACAGAGGCTAACAGAAAAGGCCATTACCCAGTTGATGCATCACAGGCCACAATGATTAAAAAAAAAAAATTCCCCAAATGGATAGGCTTAATTTCAATTTCAGGCGGAAATCAAAAGGCAAATCCCTGACCCAATGGCTAATCCCTAACAGATTTCAATTTTCTGCCTCCAAAAGCCAGGCCATTAGACCTTTTCATAGGAAAAGTCACCAGAATTTTTGCAGAGGTGAATGTGTTATGTCCCAGCTTCATTCTTGACAATGGTGAAGCTTTTCTGTCTCTGTGCTACAAACACCTCACTCATGTTTGTGTCCAGTCTCATTTCTACCCCCCACTCTTCCCCCCTGAAAAAAAAACAAACCAAAACCAGTCAACCCAAACCCCTAAACAATATACTATGTCTTTACCAAATATCTAACACTGAATATGTCAATCTCTTGACATCAAGGTTACAGATCACAGACAGTAAGTTCTTATCACAGGAAGTGTCTGACAACTTTATTAGACAATGTTGTAAATTGTCCAAGAGTAAGACCCAGGCTGAAGTATCAGGCTAGATTTTATGTACAGACACATAGATGCAACTTACAGTAACTCTAAGACCTCCAAAAGACCAACAATGCTAACACATTTGCATATTGAAAAGCCATTAAATATTGTGGCACTGATTAACAGACATAAATTGAGTGCATTTTAAAATATCCAAGTCACTGAGGACCCTAACTTTTAAACAGAATAAGATTGCTTGAAAGTCTACCCCTACATCAGGCAGCCTTTTATCAAGTTACATTGTCAAAGAAGCTGAAAACAAAACAAATCAAAACAACAAAAAAAGAGCTTTTCCTTATTAAAAGAATTGACTGAAATAATTTTCAGTTCGGTCCTCTGAGAATTATTTCAGATGCTGTCCTGCTTGCCTGTAAGTGAAATCCCAAGACTTTAAAGGAATCCTATGACAATTCATTGCTAAATGACAATGAAATTCCTCTGTTACTGCACATTACATGCATCCACATTAATACAAGATAATTTCATTAGGGTTGTTACCATAATGAATGCTAAATACAAAATGTGCATCCAGAGATCATTTTCCCAATCAGATGTATCAGACCCCAGGAACTTTCAGAGAATAGGGATATTAAAATGTAAATAGTTTCTTTGAAATTTAAATTGCCATTTTCAAAAACAGATGTTCTTCTTGATCACTCTCTGCATAGATTTCAAAAAATTGCACTCATGATTGCTAACTGAAAATCAACTGGATATTAGCCTCAGAAACTCATCCTAATTTAGATGAACAGTGTTATTAGAATACACCACTACATTTTATCAGCTTGTAAATGTTAACAGTACACATTGGTCACTCATGATGAGGTGGTTGAAAACTAAGAAATAAATTAGATTTTAATGCACATGCATTTCTCTCCACAAGCCTACAACTACATGATAGTACAGGAAAACAGATATAACCTAAATGCACTGGACAAAATGGACAGAATACTATGTGTACCTGAGAGTTTAACATATCTCTTTAAAACCACAGAGTTGAAAGTTGAACAGTATCAGCATTATTCTTAATCGTCTCAGCAAGATGGTAGAAGTCAGGTAGAAAATTTCCCATTGACACTGGAAAGAGAAGGTCTGAGTTAGTGTTATCGTGGTTAGCAGTAATTTCTATCCGTAAAAATAGCATCAGATAAAAACAGGACAGCTCTTTTGTATAAGCAGCTATATTCCAGATGAAGAGAACAGTGGATGGGAAGACTGTGACATATATTTGCATATGAACAGTTGATGCTAAAAATCCAGTCCAAGGAGCTTTATTTTTATTAAGTGCACCAGGACAGTAAAATCTGGCACAATAATTCTTTACACTAAAACATGACTCCGGCTCCCTGTTGCTTTTAGTCCACTATGTGTATTATTTAATATTATCTGTGGTGCAATAGTTCTTTCAAGTTTTGCTTTTGTTAAACACTGCTTTTCCTCAGACATCAGCAATTACAACCTTCTAAGGCATTTCATCAAGAGTGACTTTTATTGCTCAGCTCCCCATCAGTGGAATAACTGAGCTGCCAATGACCTTTGGTCTGATCCTTAACATTCCTGCTTCTTACAGCATGGGTGCTTCTGCAAATTAGAGTCTTTAACTGTGCTTAAATATAATATTTGCTTTAAAGGAGAAAGGTTTGATATGGGTCCTCAATCATCAGTTTTCTGTTCCCTAAAAATAACTTGAACCCCAGTCTCCATGGTAACAGATACCACCAGTGAGCCCTAGCAAGTCTTGGTTATTTTTACTGACAAGATGAACAGGAAAACCATAAGGCTTCTACGAAACCTCACATTACTGCCAGGGTCTTACATCTCTTTTAATCCTCAGTTAATGGTGTGCAGTAAAGGGTGCTATGCCTACACATAGCTGTGTTTAAATACCATTATCCTTCGGGTGCTTTCATATTATAAAATGCTGGAAATGCTAGAACATTTCCCTTAAATCTTACATGCTGGTAAAAACTGACAGAGGCAGGCATCTGAGTACTCTGTATACACCGACTGGCTTTACAATGTAGAATAACAGTCTCTGTCACTTGTTAGACTTGATGGCAACTTGCTGTTCCATGTGTTCACACTTCATGAAAGCCACTCAGTAAAAAAACATTGGTAATGTGACAAGTGTTCTCACCTGCATAAGAAACACTAAGACTAGCCTGCCCAAAATACCCTTCTCTCTTTTTTTTTTTTTTTTAATGGATATTGACTATCCCACAGCTGAATCATTCCCTTGTAGACCCAAACTCACAATTTCTTTAGCACCTTGGCTTATCACAAATCCACTGTGATTTCAGAGAGGTGAGGTTATGCCTTTACTGCCCTTGAAGCAAACCCATAAACTTCCCAGATCTCCTCTATTAACACTCCACATTATGCCCTTTTTCTGACTGACTAGGCAACAGCTCATCTCTCAGGTCAGACACTATTCCAGGATGCTAAAAACGAAGTGCTTCCATCCATTCATAGCAGTACTCCAGAGCACCAGAGTGTCCTCTCAGGTATTTCTTTAGTATAAACCATGTTCAGGCCTACTCTGCTATCTGCTTTGCCTGTTCCCCTCCAGCAACCTCCCCCCACACTCAGGCTTAGTCTTGGAGCCAGCATAGTCATTCATGGCTAGAGAGACCTTCCTTCCCCTTCCCTGACCTGGGCTGTGTTTCACAGCCAATCAGTTACTTTGTGTCCCTAGTCATGATACCAACTAACCAAAGCAAAGGTCATGGGCAGCTCGCTCAACACTCCTCTTTTCTGGAGGAAGAAAGCAGCTAATTTCTAAATTTTACTGCAGAGCCTTTCTATCACTTGCACCTTTCCACCTGGAAAAGAACTAGCACCAGGCACCAGTGCAGCTTCTCGTCAGTCTGAGGAACTGTGGTACAAGGCACAGTCCACCCTGATTTCAGGTTAAGATTCAGCAGGTGGATGAGCTGCCACTTATGCAACCAAACTCTGTAGCACAATGCACAAGCAATGTCCTTTGTTTTCTGGACAAGTTGATAGCCTTTAAAAATGCAGATCCTGCTTTCAGTGCTTTCACAGAATGTTAGGGGTTGGAAGGAACCTAGAAGATCATCTAGTCCAACCCCCCTGCCAGAGCAGGATCACCTATACTAAGTCACCCAGGAACACATCCAAACAGGTCTTGAATGTCTCTAGATAAGAAGACTCCACAACCTCCCTGGGCAGCCTGTTCCAGAGCTCTGTCACCCTCACGGTGAAAAAGCTTTTCTGTGTGTTGACCCTAAACCTCTTGTGCTCCAACTTACCTTGATAATTGAGATTGACTTTGGAAAACTCCAGACTATAAATGCAAGTTTCAGTTGGAGGAATGTATGTTCTCATTTGGTTTTAACTGTGTATATTATCAGTAAGTGCAGTCTAAAATTTGAACAAGATTATATTGCTATGTCTAAAAATCTCATGATCCTGCTTTATTCCAGCCAAACAGACTAAATGATAAACAGCCACTACATTCCATGAAGTATTGTCCAATGAAGTGACATCTCAGCAATTTCTCCAGAATCAGTAGATACTGGGTACAGCTTGTTGCTTGCTACTGCAGTATTTCCTGTTGTTGTTTAAAGCATATGTCTATTAGAAAGCAGCATGAATGGGCATCATCTATTCAGTTACATGTCTCCCAGGCAGGGATCCTTGTAATACTATTCTTCTTTCAAGGCATCTCCCTACAGGGTGGCCTATGGTTCTACTGCCAAAGGCAGAAGATATAGGATAAATCTAGCCATGTAAAACTTGCCCTAAGGAAGAAATACAATGATCCCAACTCTAAAAAGCCATTAATTCCCAACTTTAGATCTCCATCTCAAGTTTAATCAAGGCCCTCAAGACTATGCTATATAATTTATACAGCATTCACAGGAAGAACAAAATTCTTGGATTTAAAAGTACAGGAACAAATCCTAAGGAAATAAACTCTAAATTGAGAGACACTAAGAATAACAAATATCTTTGAACAGTTAAGAAAACTCACTTTTGTATAGAAAGAGCAGCAAAGCCAAACAAGAACTCGCAAAGAACATAAAATGACCTACCAGATTTAAGCAGCATCTCCAGTAATTTTCTGTTTCATTAATTTAGACTGTAAGTTCCAAAAAGTAAATCTCCTTTTTTACCATGCATTTGTGCAGGACTCAACATTGTAAGAGCTCCAACCCACCACTAGTCTCCAGACTTGAGTGTAACACATCTGAATAATGTCAAGTCTCCAGCTTGGACTAAATGCAAGAAGCATAAGAAAGCAACAGTATCTTAACATTTCCACCCAACAAAAAATACAGTCCATGGAATTCCTTGCAAGAAATTTCTTGCACATGACACTATTCACCCTTACGGCTGCACAATTCTACCTAAAAAAAGAAAGAAAAAAACAAAACAAACAACAAAACAACAGGAAAAAACCTAAACACCAAAACAAAAAACCCAACAGCCACAGAACATTTACTGCTTACTTTTGCTTCCATGTAAACAAGTAGGCTCTATTATTTCTTTCTTTGAAAATGCTTAAGCTGCATTGGTCAATATCTTTCAGACTGGCAGCCAGAGAAGAGACATAATATATACTGTTTAAATAAATACTTAATAAAAAACCCTTGGTAAATTGGAATGTTAGGGTGAGACTTATCATATCTGCTGTAAATCCATTTCTATGATAAGCAATGTTACTCCTCCTGATTTTAATTAATTTAATGATAATCCACAAAGTTTTATTCTAAGTGTCTCATTCATCATTTCTACATTATCTGAAGGTGCAGTCAAAAGCAGAGAAGAGATGTCATTAAAGCAGATGTGGTCTATGTTGTCCTTCTAACGTACACTCAGCTCATTAACTTTGATTGGTGTCCTAGTGTGAGTCAGCTTCAAAATGAGTAATATTGCAATAATTTTCCTAATATGCACCAGATCCATCATTCACTTTATGCTACTTTTTATAAAATCAAGATTTCTGTCTGGGCAGGTATTGTTTGATTTTAAATCTCTCCTTTTGCTATGCTCCCTTATTAGGCGCATAGAAGGATCTACCAAGTTAAGTGGAGAGTTTCCTCCAGCAGTAACCACAAAAAATAACAAGCATTTATTTCACCCATGTTTTAACATGTTTTAACATGGGTGAAATAATCTTTTTTTCTGGGACTTTCCAGAAAAATCATAAGGGAGAAACCACTCTGAGAAGTCACCAGCTTACTTGCTTATTGGATGGATTACACTGATCTGTTTGCACAGGTCCAGTGAGGATCCAGACTTCTAAGTCTAGAGAGCCTTGCTTACATATATTTAAACTATCTAGACTGTCAATTCTGCCATTTTCTACTAACATTGTCCAAACCATTCCCATATCACCATTCATCTTTATCCTGTTAATCATAATTCAATTTGTGCCTGCCTTTCAGTATTTCAGTTTCTCTGTGATTGGCACAAAAGCCTTGAAAAAACATAAGCAGTTAAAACCCAATACAAAACAGGACCTGAATATGTTCTACTCACTGACTTGGACACAACCTGCTGTTTGCCTCCTCTTTTCTTTTCGTCATTGTACTTCTGATATTTGTTTCTAGGTATCTATCCCATTTAGGGCACACATTTTCTCACACTCTCTAATGCCAAGACACTCATTTTCAGGGAAACACCTCAGCAGCACATCTGAAGAGCATAAGTTTGTAAAAGTAACAAACGTACTGCAGGAATGTGAATGAATGCAAGCCAGAAGCAATATGGTTCAAACCCCTTTAGATAATTAAGGGCCCAGTGTATATATTCAACAGCAGTTGCATGGACAGCAGATCAGAAGCCTGACATATGAACCTCAGGACTGGTAAGAAGCTCTCGTTGAAGATACTGAAGAACCTTCTGCGAGACCCATAGAAATCCAGCTAAGATTTACCAAGCCACAGGACATACAGGAGTCACAATTTGTGCATGTATGAAAAGCTCCCTTTGTTTCATTAAAGTCACTCTTAAGATGAACTGTATGCTTTTACTTCCCCACATACTATTTTTCCAAAGGCTGCAATTTGCACTGCTATACCACAAGTCACTCAAAATAAACTAGCAATTTTATAACATCTATTTCATGTTCTACCATGGTAAACAATCCATTTGCAAGCCAAGAATTAAGAACAGTAAAACAAAATATACCCAGGGCTCAATGTGCAGTTCATCCTAAAATCTCACCCTTTAAAAAAAACTGTTGGTCATTTAGAGGTAGTAGGGCATCTGACTGCACCTACAGGCAAAGAACTCAGACAGCCACTTAGCTTACACCCAGGTAATTACAGCTTGAGGAACATTTGCAAGGATATAACAGACGGTGACGTGTCAGTCTGGCCACTCCAGTTTTAATCACGTAAACTTTATCACACAATTAAAACTACATAGATATGGTTTTACACTTGAATGGTGTATACTGAAGCAAGGACAAAACAAGGTCAATAAGGATAAAGAGAAATTTGGGAACAGGGAAGGTTGAATGTCTATTGTAAAATAAAGGATGACACAAGCCTCTCAGATTCTGGGACTGAAAGGACAATATTCCCCATCACCTGCTCATAAGAGCACACGGAGAAAACATGGTCAGGAGTCAGCGCACCATGACAACAACAGCTTTCAGTGCCTCAAAGGAGCAGGTTGTTTTATTACTTCCCTTTACAGTAATTGTCATGCCAGAGACTGACTTTATAATTATCTTGCATTCATGTTTTGTGTTGGGTTTTTTTTAATCCTCTTTACACACAGAATACTGGCTGTTGATTAGAACTTTATTCAAGCATCTCTTGGTATCCAACTCGAAGCGTGAAAAGGTAATTTAATTTTTACTCTTCCAGTCCTACAAACTACTCTCCAGCAGACAACAGAAAAAGAAGCAGTCCGTGGGTCTCACTTATTCTCCCTATTATCTTAGTGACACACACACAAAAAAAAGAGATGAACTATGAATGAATGCTGCCTTCCCTGAGCCTCATTGGTTTGTGCTTTCTTTACACCCAGGAAACTGCCGTGTCACTCAGTTAGGGGTTTCTTAAATTGAATATGTTACCTGGGAATGCAAAAGTAGCAGTAGGACACATCTAGTCACTAAAATATCCCAGTCTTTCTTTATCTAACACTTAGTTAAAGGGGTCATAAACCTCTGTTCTCACCAAAAGGAAAGTAGCTCATTTGGTGGTGAGACGGAGGGAAATACTGCCAAAACCAGACCCTATGAAATACTAGATCAAACTCATTTTGCAGTGAGAGGAACTGACACAAGGAGTCCCAGATTCAGACACAAAACAGAGAGCAGATAACTCATTCACTAAATAACAGGTGGTAATGATGAAAAAGGGTCATGTGCCCCAGCAACGAGGTTACAAAACTTCTTTCATTTATATTTGACAGCAAGTGAATAACATTTTATCTGCGGAAGTTTTTCATCAAATCTTCTCCATGTGAACATACAAAGAAGGCTTTGCTCTGAAAGGAATAAAAAAAGGTGTTTTATGAAAAAACTCATGTAGGGATGCAAGTTGTGTAAGACTTTTGTGTTGAATAATCCCACTGTCCATGTTTCCTGCCAAATCCTACTATATTCCAAACCTGTGCTTAAAACTAATTTTTTCATTCTGGCAAAGATTTAAAGATAATAGTTTCAAAACCACTGAGTCAACCCACTAAGACTGAAAGTCATATGGTAAGAAATAGGTTGGTTTTGGTTTTTTTGTCATTGTTTCTGAAGAGTGTCATACTCTGCAAAAACTCTGTCAGAAAGACATGTGTAAGGTCACTGATTTATGCAAATTGTGTTAATCTTTTTCTGTAAAATTACTGCAACAACTTTAGGATGGTGCATTATTGTCTGTGATTATAAAAAGTGAACTCTGTTTTGGTGCTTTCTGGATTTCAAGTACTAACTGACAAGACCATGCAAGTAAATATTAATCAGCAGAAAGCATCTGCTGTTGAGGTTGAAGTGCTCTTGACTCAAGATGTAGATAACTGAGGTGACAAATCTGATGATTACTGGAAATTAGAATTGTGCATGTTTGTAAAAGTATCAGAGAGAACTCCATAATGCCACTGGCTTGATATGGAGTTCATATTTGTTTTAACTTTCAGAAATCAACTCCAGAACATCAGACAGCACACAAAAGGAGAAGCATTAATAAAGAGAATAAATTAAGACCTTCTAAAAACATCTGCATGATGGCCTCATATAATTGCATTATGATTTTAAATTGAGACTTTCAATTGAAAAAAAGTTGACCAACACTACTGTGATCAATACTACTATGTTGGTTCACCTTACCTCAACATGTCCTCTTATTTTGCAAAATAAACCACTACAAATTATTTTATCTGCATAGTAACTGAATAATCAGGTAATGAGGATGAAAGCAGATACCCAGTGAGGTTCTCCTGTATGTTCATTAGCAGTGAGTATTTCTAGATACAAGTGATTGAAAGAAATCCCAATTTGATAAATGAAATAAAAGCAACTTCCTTCTGCCTTTCAGGAGACTGAACATGAACAGATTTCTGTGAAAATAAAATCAGCAGTGACTACCCTAAAAAAACCCTTCTGTTCAAAAAGACTAGCTTGAACATGTGATTAAGAGGAAGTTAATTTCCTGAAATTTATAGGCTCTTGTAAAACCTATAGATGCACATCATGACTTAGATTAACTTTATTTTACAGTGATATTGTGCAGAACAAAGGAGTTGTAGCTCTTTAATATCTTTTGGGCTTGGTGCTTAGTGTTAAACAGGTTTTATGGACAGAAAAAATAGCCCACTAATTTAATGTCTAGTCGCTCACCCCATCTTTGGTGACCGTTTAATGTAAGGTGAATTAGTAACATTACTAAAAACATCAAAAGACAAAGAAGTGGATCCACACGTGTTTTAATTTCCCTTTCTAGTGGCAAATTATAGGAGCTACCAAATGACTGGCTCTCTGAAAGTTAACATCTATTATTAATACGCACTCCCACAGAAAACATACTGCCTTAATTTACACTTAAACCTTGATCAACTCTGCACAAGGTTTGATATTGTCTGTAAAACATGCAAAGCACATCTTCCCAAGACAGTCCCACCTTGCCCAACTACTTACCCGATTTTCTGCAGTGTCTATGTCACAGTTTATTCAAAATTCTGTGAACTGCAACATGTTTATCTTCAAATGTACATGTAAGACATATTTTGCTCTTTTTTTTTCTTCGCTGCTGGAGCTTGTCCTGTAACCACCTTTCATGTACCCACCAAGTACAAGATAAAAACATTAGACAGAGAACACCTGTAAAACATTAACTAAGAATACAGAAACTTAGTAGCTTTTCTAGATTATGCATTATTTCTACTTAACCGGCATTTATTCTTTAAAAGGCATGACATGCCATAAAAGCAACTCAGTTTCCCAAGTGTCTGCAATGACAGTTTGAACTCCAGCACTTGGCAATACTTTAGACTAGGTGTGAATTTCTGATAAAATCTGCTGGCACTTCTGCTGCTGTTTTCAACACCACCAAGATTTCATTCTACCCCTGTTGGCTAACATGATTAAAATGTAGGGAACTGTTACAATGATGAGGTAGTAGGTGGCTTAGCAAGTTACCTTGCTATAATGTCAGCACAGAAATTCCTCAACTAGATCTAGATGGATTAAGATTCTCTTTCCCCCAGAGTAATTAGGAAGCCCTTTTTCACAAGCTGCTGCTGTTCTCTGAGCACGGAGCAGCCAAGAAAATCCACAGCCTAAGGCACCAATGGCTACTGCACTTTGGCCACATTCTTTAGTTTTGCTGGGCCATGAGGACTAGGCTATTTTTGATAAGGGAGACCAGTGGAAGATGTATATAATCAGCTGATTCCATCACCCTGTGATTTATGCATTTATTTATATCCCTTAAAGTCCATACCTTAATTCCCACACCAGAATGCCTTTTGCGACTGGCACCTTATATGCACAAATAATCCAGGCCTTGAGAAGTTAGCAAACTGGAAAGATAGCACAATGGACAAGACAAAGAAGATCCACAGAGAGGTAACAGCATTTGTAAAGGTCACACGATCCTTCAGTGGAGATATGGAAAGAAAACAGATATTACACCAGGGCCACCCAATAGAGATCTTCATGCTAGACCAGAAACATTCCATAGTTCATGGAAGGCATTGTCTTAGTGCTGGGGAGACCATGCCTTCAATTTCCGAACTTCTGGAATGTAAGAAATATTACATAGTAATACACAAAACCCTGGAAGAAAATTCTTCAAGGTTTAAAAACTCCTCTAAAAGGGAAAACCATGCCAGATTAATAAGAAGCCTCTGTCTGTAGTACAGTAAGGGACTTGTTGAATCCCACTGATTGCCATTAAATTAAATCGCCAGGTTGCTCCCTCCTCCAGACTATAGCAAGCCTGACAACAACTACAGTCCCGTTGAAAAATAAATTACAATATAAGGACAGAATTTCACAGAGTAATTCCCATTGCAAAAACTATTTCCTAAACTATGAAATCACCAACTCTTTACTAAATAGACATGACGGACAAACTTAGTTATATTAGGAGTTCCAAGAATTTTCACCCTCTACAGATGTGATACAAAGAGATTTTTGTTATCTGAACATGACAGCAGCATGGAATGACAACAACAGAGGCTGCACTCCTTTTAAGAATGTCAGAAAATACCCTGTTTTTATCTAATTTTGCCTATTAACCTGAAGTGCTAACATATCTTTGGTATACAGCCACAAAGGACGAGGCCCCTGTTAGTACAGAACTTCAGCTCTACTAAAGACGCAAGAGTGGCATCTGTAACTTGGCACAGGCCAATATATACACAGAGGACACAGTACCCATTGAAAATGGTTTAGCAGCACTGTTCTTTCATCTGCTTGCCAGGAGAAAACTCTATCAGCACGTCTGCCTTCAGCCTACAGCAGCGGCCAGGCACGGACAGGCTGAAAATGTGGCTCAACAATATGCTAAGACTTTTCCATCTGAGTGTATCAATTAGAGTTGCATGCGATGTATATGGTCTCTCCAATATGCTTTCATTCAATAATGAGGAAAATGTATGAAATTATGCATCATTACTTGATCCAAGACTCATATTATTTCAGATTTATTGGTATTTTATATGTATGTAGATATACCAAATATTGAGTGGAATTTTATGAAGAAAAGATTCAACATTTGGACAGAATATGCAGTATCTGATATCACAGTCAAGATGCAAGTTGTCTAATAATATTGCTCACTTTCTGATCCACAAACTTCATAACATTCCCTTTCAGTACTTGATATGGCATTCATGATAAATGACGGTACAATGAAAATATCAGGAGAGACAAAGTAAGAGCTAATTTGGGTCCAAATTGAGCCCAAGTCAAACACAGACCATGGAATCTTAAGAACTTTCTCAACGGTCTTCAAATCATAAGTGACTTGTCTCAGCTTTGCCACTAATTGACTTTGGCACAAGGCAACTGATAGCAAGTGATGTCAATCCAGATTTCCAGAAGAACTTGATTATCTAAAAGGAACCCAAGGCAGACACTTCTGTGCTCCATGCAATTCTTAAGATCACATACACAGTCCAGAAAAACTCTACAGTAAAATATATTGTAACCCAAATGCCAAATTGTAGTTCTTTACCTCTTTAGAACCACCCAGATCCAATCAGATCCCACGGGACAGATAAATCTGGTTCTTAGATACACAATGAACCTCTAACACAAATTAGAGCAGCAGACTTGGCATAAATGTTGCCACAGCCAATATTTTTCCCAGTAAAATAACAAGCCAATAAAAATAATATATGTCTATAGCACTAGTTGCCTTACTCTTATACAAACAAAATATGGGTTACAGCACTCTGCTAAAATTTGGCAGTTACAGATTATGCTCCCAAAGAGTCAAAATCATAATGAGTGAAAGGTTAACATGAACCAGGAACAACTATGGTAGAAACTTTTTCACCTTGAGTAAAACAGAGATTCTCTGGATAAAATGCACTTCTGACTCTCCAACAATACTGGACACCAAAACATTCTCATCTGAGCAATAAACAGTCTCTAGAAATAGGGAATGGACTGAGATCTGAAGCAGCTGAACTGATGAAGAGAGACAATGTCAGTCCATGTATTTTTTTATTATTTGTGATAGTTTTTAATGGAAGCTGTATAATCAAACTGTGTGCTAAACCAGCCTGAAAGAAACCCAACAAGTCTCTCAGGTAAACACAGATCATGAACACAGCCTGAGTGCTTACCAGCTTTTGAGCAGAGCCACAACATATTGCTAACAGCAGCCATTCTGTAACTCTCAGTGGGCTTTCATCAAAACAAGCTTGATGTTTGTTGCACTCAGCCTCAGGGAAATACTGCAGCCCAGACACGCAACGTGCTTGCGAGAATCCAGAACGTGTCTCGCACACCCAAGAGCAGTCTCACTGCCTCATTTAACCAGGAATCTGCTCAGGGGTTGTTCAGGAGGTGTGGGACCTCAGATTTCTGAGCCCTGCAGCACCTGCCGATATGTCCAGCTCCCCCCACACAAGTCTGACAGAGGCAGATGTGTGGCTGTGGGTATGTTGCACATATACTGCCATTTGTACCTAACACAAGAAAGAATGCATTGCGTTCAGCAGGAGATGCTTATTGTGCAGCAATCTAAAGATATTCTGGATTTAGACTACTGATTTAAAAAAAAAATAAATATTAATACATTCTCTTGGAAGGAATATGTATATGACTTTCCAAGGCCTATGAATATGACAGAGCCTACTTCATCCTTTCTGGGTTCTCTAAAGCACTTACATGCCCTAGACAAGTATTTCACTAGCTCCAGCTGCAGACTAGATGCCTAAATCAGTTCTTCTGCAGCAATTCAACTAACAAGTAGGTTACCTTTACCAACAGGCAATACCATAAAAAATGTACCCAGAAAAATCAGATCATTGAAGTAATATTAAATTATTGGTCTTCAATATGGTGAAACATTTAATGGCAGGCAGTGCTGTAAGTGTTGGACAAATAACAAGGAGCTTTGATTGAAAAAGATTGAAATCAGTCTGACGGTTTGGAGAGATAAGATAAAAAAGGGTAAATGTGAACAGAAAGCTCAGACCAAGGTTAACTTCCATCTTTCTTTTAATGAGATTCCCACCCAGCAAGAAGGAAAGTTAAATATCCTTTCTCAATAGAAGTATCTGTAACCTGCTGCAGGCAAACAGCATCAATGTGAAAGGCATCATTTGCAAGATTAGGGATTGTTTGGCTTTAGGGCTTTCTGTGCCTTTTTAGCCTTCTCCTGTCTCACTTTGCTGTGGCCACAAACCTCATTCTGAGCCTTTGTGACAAATTTATCTTTTTCATATACCCTCTTTTCTGTCCATTGCTCACCAAAGTATCGGAAGCTCAAGCACAAATTCTGTTACAGACCTTCCATTTCCTATGAAATATACAATCTATAAGATTTCATAGACTTTGTTGCTGTTGGCATTTAGTATAGCATGTCACATGCAAAAACAAAGAAACATTCCAAATAAGATCAGAAACTACACTGTTAATGCAAAACAAATGTAAACATATTTTTGCTATTCATAATGCTGAGAGACATCAGAATATTCAAGTCACAAAAGCTGCAGTAAAAATTGTGAACTCTTACTTTGATACAACTATTTGGACTGTGAAATTCCTGATTTAAAATGAATGATCCTATACTGTTGTGCTTCTAAAAAAAAAAATAAAATATCTATGAAGTGGATCAAATGTTTCTTACAAAAAAATAAAAATAAAGCCCCTGTAATATTTGGTAACTCGGGGGGAAAAGGTCAAGTGTTTAATGCAAAGTAAACAATTATAAAGAAACATTCTGCCAGTCCTTAAGCTATTCAAATTTAAAAATAATGCAGCAGGGCAGGGTTTTTTTTGTTTCTTATCAACGTTCAATTTTGTTAAAACCTTTGTGTTGTCCTGGTTACTGCAGCTTTGGGCTTCAATCTGGCCTCTTGCTGCTGTCCCCATTAAAATATAAAAAATCCTGGCTGCTTTGATTTATAGTTTGTTCTAAGCTGAGTGAACTAAACACATTGCTCATCAGCTGACAAATTCTGGAAGTCTCATTTCATACTGTCTTTATGCCTAAGGTATAGGCATGGTTTGTTTCTATAGCTGGATTCTCGGCCAGAAAAATTCAAGTACCTGTTCTGCAGTCAATATAGCTCAGCCTGTTCATCTTTGCCATCTAATGCCACCTCACCAGATCCACATAAAATAGCAATGGTTCTCTCCCCATGTACCACCCCAGCACTGCACCTGACAGGTAACATGAGCTCAGTACGGACAGGGTTAACAGCAACTTTGAACCATTAGCAGGTTAACTGACTTTTTAGGGAAAAACACACTCCCAAAGTACCCTCACAAGATGGATTGCTACAAACCAGGCACACAGCAATTACCTCTGTCCTTCCTACTGAGCCAAGCACCAACACCCCCCGAGTGTGGAAGTGAAAAGCTGAACATTTTCTGTGCGTCATATTCAATTCCAATCCCATCCCACAGTACAGGAACACCATAATAAATATTCTGCTACTTTAGGAGTCTCTAGGAAGAGGACAAGGCTAAGTTGTCTGCCAAATGCCATCAATGTGCTGTCTCAGCAAACCAGTGGGATGTATGGTGGACTGGAGACAAGCACTCACTATAGGCAGAAGTGTCTCAGAGGTCACTTGGACAGTTGCCCTCTCCTTCCTGCTGTGCTTAGCAGACCACTTGAGACAAACACATTCTCAGGCCTGTATTCAAACCTTTTGATTCAAGAACAAGTTTGTGTTTAAACATCAGCATTGCATGTACTTCCCAGAGAATGCTGAGGCTACAGCAGCAGAAAGCAGTCAAGAACATCACTTTCCAGATCCTTCAAAACACCTCATGCACTGTGGAAAGGGACCTGAAGGGGGTTGCCAGGAGTAACTTGCCTGTCTGACTACCCTGGTGTCAGAGGTCTCCCTGGAGACTCATAAAGGAAGTTCTAGGTTTGATCTGCAGCAGCAAAAAGGGATTTGAAACTGAGTCCATTGGATTGGCATTTCCATGTGCCATACATACCAAGTAAAAGCTGTAAAATATATGTCAGTGACATTTCCAGTGTTCTGAAGTCTGAATCACCCATTATCCCCCCACTCCCTTGTTTATTGCCTCAGTAACCAATGAAGGAAAGTTGAAAGGCCACCCAATGAAAACACTCAAAATTAAAAAGGTTAAAGCATATGATTGTAAGTGCATTAACAGTTTATAGTTTTGGTACTGACTACACTGGGGATATAAATAATGTCTTATTCTCAGGACAATGAAGAGACAGAAGAGCGAAGAAATTTTCTTGTGTTAAAAACTGTAATGGAGATAAAGCGTTGTGAATGCGTCTTTTTCTGTTTGTAATCTGCAGGGTGTACACCTCTTGGGACATACCAAATGCACAGTCAGAGTGAGAGGATTAAATAGCCTCTAGTAATAATTCAGGTGACTGATCCTCATATTGATTGCAATTCTCAGATATATAATTTTAATTTTGCAAATGTTATTGGATATCTGAATCCCAGATTATCCATCCACTGTGCTTAAACAGGCTTGAAAACCTGTCTTTCTGATACAGGTGATAATGTACTCCCTTTTCACTCTTCGATAATTTTATTTTTGTTTCAAAGGCAGCACAGGCTGCTTAAGGTAGAGCTCAAAAAACACTCTAAATCCAAATGACTGACACTTCATGAGGCACAAAGTCTGCAGGAAGTGCTCCCTTCAAGGACACAGAGTGCTTATGATTGTGTGCTTTTTATTATTATTATTATTATTATTAAAAACTCAGCTAAGTACATTGAAGTAAATTATCTCAACTACACCACACCTTTAAAAAAAAAATTAAAAATCGACCTTACAGATCTTACCTGCTGAGTACATAAAAATCAGTTGATTAATTTTAAAATCATGTTGAATTTTAAAGTGAATTAAAATAGACACTGTTAAGCTTTGCAAGAGTTCTGGTTAGGTCATACCCAAGTAGTACTTTTTCTAGTCAAAGAAATCAGGAACTACACAAATCATAACAGGAACATAAGGTTGTTACTTATAGTTTCACCGTAATTGAGTTACACATCTAAGATAAAATATTTAATAACTATTTAATTGATATTCCAAGTAACAACATTACATACACCTACTGATTTACCTGAAAACGGTAAAAACATGTACTCTCAGATTTTGGTAATGTACTTGAATGTCACTTAAACATTTTCACTACATTAATCCTATACAATACAAATGTTACGTGATTTAGAGATTATTAGAAGAATTAAATAATTCATTTTCAATGACAAAACATATGGCAACATGAGAGCTTTAACAACCAACTGATGGAAAGTTCAGCAGGTGACAGATGAATGAGATTATCTGAATAAAATTCTAGGCAGTTTTTCAGAGCATTTTGTTTTACTTATTATAATAAGTCCTGTTAAAGACACTAATTAAAAAAAATAAAAAAATCCCCCCAAAACCCAACCCAAAGCATTTTAGCCATAAACTGTATTTTAGCCCTATTTTGTGTTTAACACCACAGGGCATACTTATAAGGGAACCCACGTACTAGAAGGCTGTAAGTTGATTCAAAAAGTAATACACAGGAATGATTAACAGTTGAATGTTGTCACCCCCAAATGCTGCTAGAGGACTAGTACAATCACAGGTATACAAGACAGCAGCAAAAAGGAACCAATGCTCATATAAAGCAGAGCTGCAACACCTACCAAAATACTGCATGTGTGCTTCTCATGCCCACATTTTCAAAATAATTTTTTTAAATACATGAAAAGATTTTCAGATAAGAAAATTCAAAGACTGAGTTAAAGTCTTTGGAGTGAAAAATAGTTTTTAAAAATAGATAGGAGATAGATCAGCTTGGTAGACAAAAACATCTAGTACTAAAAAAACTCTTTAATTTTGGTCAAAGTTGGCATAACAAAAAACCTCAGGAGGAAGTTTTGCCTGACAACTTCAAACTCTCCTTCAACCCTGAGGGTGATTAACCAGTAAAAAAAAATAAATTTAAAAAAGAACACAAAAAACAGATTGAAAACCTTGCTCAATTCATGTCTTCTCATCAGGAGTCTGGAAGCGGGGCAGAGAAGAGACAGATCATAAAGTCTCATTGTGACTAGGAAATGTTATACAAAAAAGCCTCTTCTCCTGTTCAACTCCATAAAAGAGAAAATAAATTTAGTGAAGAGAGGGGTTATATAAAAAATCTTATAATTTTATTAGCCCTCATATTTTGGGAAGCAAGTGTGGATTCCACAGAACCACATCATGCACTAGGAGCTATGAAAACCACGATGTGCAGAGGTAGGCACATCCATTTTCCTGGAAAGCTAGTTTTGACTAAATGAACACATTTCATGAAAGGAACAGTTTTCTCTCCTCTAAAAACAACTTCCATATCCTGAAATTTCACAAAAAAAGGAAAACAAATTATTTTAAAGTGTAGCTATTATAACTCACATCCCCAGAGCAAGCAAGATTAGCCTCTGCATCCTGACAAGCACTATCCTGCCCTGCTGGGTGGATCATCAGTCCACCTGGAGGTGGACAGGAATAAAGAGTTATCTTTTCTCCTGAGAAGTACTGCCATGTGGAGGAACATGCAGCTAAATCAGGAGTCAGGAGAGATAACCCCACATCAACTTCTTACCTCTCCACCAAAAAAATCAACAACACAATGGGCCCTAACTCCTGGCATACAGATAGTTCTAATTTTCAACCTAAATGACATGTAATGGCAGCAGGAGAAAAAAAGTCACTGCCTTGAAAAAGCAAAGAGGAAATTTAGTTGTTTAGAAAGTTCTAACTTAGTCAAACATTAGGCAAATGTCTGAAAAACTGAAGCACATAATGAAAAAAACCAAGACCTCTTAACTTTCTAAAGTGCATGCTTAATGCTGCTCCCACACTGCCCTTCAGAAGAGTGCTTTATTTTGCCTTCAAAATTCCTTTCCAGAAGTTCTCTTTCACTCCTGCAGATTTGTACCCAAATCTTGTTTGTAAACCTGCTTGCTTTTCTGCTTTTTAATGTGACCATCCTGTCAAATCATCTATTTGTGTTCTTTAGCACATAATGAAAAAAACAAGACCTCTTAGCTTTCTAAAGTGCATAATGTGCATGATCTCATTGCAATCACTGAGACATGGTGGGACAGCTCTCATGACTGGAACACTGTCATGGATGGCTATGTCCT
>JANHGL010019215.1:0-56264 GCA_024611195.1 Ceyx melanurus | reverse complement strand
GGAAGCGTTACCATGTGAAAGCAGCAGGCTGGCCCGCTGTAATCTGTTTTAAAAGTCATAAATTGCTGAGAAAAGCCACTTCTCCTGCACAACAGAAGGTTAGCGTGCTTAAAGAGAGCGCTGGAACTGTTTTTATTAATCAGAACTGCTATAAAGAAAGCATTTTAATTAACATAATTATCCCGTTTGAGAGAAGCAGCCTGTACCTCACAGATACTTTTCAAACTAAAGATGCGGGTTGTCACAGTCACTCATAATTAAGCCAAATGAGCTGGTTTTCCTTCCCCAAAGTCTCCCTCCTGCCATCCATACTCTTCCCCTTCTCTCTGCCAGGTGAGTGGACAGGGTGGTGCCATGGGAGTGGCAGGGTCCCCGCATCCCCATTGCCACCTCCAGCATGAGCCAGCCGGGGTTAAGCTCCGGTGCCAACTCTGGGCACAGCCCAAGCTGCAAACGGGCAACTTAGGAGCTGGAGGTGGCTATAAAAAAAACCCTGCAAGATTTGTAGGGCTTTGTTTCCAGCACCGTCTCACAGTCAACAGATAAAAGATTTATTCTTGTTGAAAAAGACAAAAAGGAAAAGCATAAAAAGCCTGGCTCCGGGCTGCCCGCCAGCAGGGAGAGAGGAAGGAGCTGGGAAGGGGAATAAAAGCAGGTGCAGGCAGCTCTGTGGGTCCAGGTTTCCCTGAGCATCCCAGAGCTGAACTGGACCCTGGAGGGCAGTGAGTGGGCCGGGAGCTTCAGCCTCCACCAGCAGCCCTCCTCCTCCTCCAGCCTGCAGCACGGGGCAGCACCACATGCCACTGGCAGCATCTTTTACACCTCCTCCTGCCATAGTACCAGGCTCTGTAGCTCCCACGGCCCACCCCTGCCTACCCTTCATCCCAACACTGGTGTTCCTCTTGCAGAGGCTGAGCTGGGACATACGGGTCACCTACAGCAACAAGGCAGCACTTCCAAACCTGGCTTTTTATCCCAGACCTCTTGGCCCGCCAAGGCATCCTGGAGTGGGATGCTGACCTAGGGCTGAGAGCAGCCCCTTCAGCAACCAGCCCAGTCCCTTTCATGGCAGCAGATTCCTGATTTTAACAGGATTTCTATGGGATACTCCTCTATTTTGCTAATATCTCACCTCAACACGCAGTAGTTAACAATTAGTTCTCTTCATTAAACCTCCCTTTATTTACAAAGGATGGCTCTGCCCTCAAATCTCACAGCACCACTCGAGATGCTGTGACAGGACCAGAGTCACCATGTCAAGCACTCAGCACCATGTCCCCATTGACCATGGGGAGGACAGCACCCATCCTGCCCACAGCAGCACCCCAGAGCAGCCCACACTCCCTGCCTGCCTCAGTCAACAGCTACCTGCACGTGGAACGAGGCAAAACAATTGAGAATAGGGATTTGTAGGTTGTTGTTTTTTAATTATAATTATTATTTTGGGGGAACACTTTCCATAAGAAAACAAGGTTTGTGCAATCCCGTGCTCCACGTGCTGTCTGTCTCCCCTAATTACTCTCTGACTCCACAGTCAGATTCAACCCTGCATGAGTGACAGATGGAAATCTCCAACATATTAAATTCCTGGAGGTTTCATGAAAATAGGCAGGTGGATAGAGAGGAGAGGCCTTCCTTGGCTCAGGCTGCAGCAGGAGCCCAGGCCTTGGGAGGCTCTGGAGGATCCACGAGGGAGAAAGGAAAAGCACAAAAGCCCCACTGATGCAGGGAAGAGGCTCAGTCAGAGGATGCATCTTGGTAGATACTGAAATCATTCAGCCTTCAGGTATTAGTCCCTGGAAAAGCAGATTTCTGTAGTGCTCACCAGCCTGTTAACAACATGTTTCCAAGGAGGAAATGCAATTTCCATGGGGAAACTCAGGTTTTCTTCGTGGAAAAATTAAAATATTCAGGCAAAAAAAAATAAAAATCAAACCCGCTGTTCTGCTTTGGCTCAACACAAACAGACACATTTCAGGTAACTACATAGACAACAACTTTTGGCTCCAATTCAACTCAACATCCCACAGCCCTGCTCACATTTTCCACATGCCTTCACCTCCCTGGGCTGGAGAGGGACTTCACGTGCCCCATCAGCACATGAGGGACCACAGCTTAGCAATGGGACACAACCCAAACTCATCCATTTGCAGCAGTTGGATGTTTCTCTTGAAATGCTGTCTTAAAAAAAAATTATATATATATGTATATATATTTACTTTTCTGTTCCTTGTTTTTCCTCCAGAACAAAAAGGCTCCACCTTTAGGAGGGGAAATCTAGAAGCACCTCTGCAAGTGAACTACACGAGGTGTGCATCAGTCCTTGTGCCCAGGAGAGCTGGACAGGGACATGGAGCTGAAGGAGAGCACAAGGCAGAGGGGCCAGCAATGCCTCTGCTTGCTGCTGCAAAGGGACTTGTGTGGTGCATGGAGGATTTTCTTTGCACACCAGCTACGAAGCACCCACTTAGAGATATCTCTAGACCTACTTGTAAGACCAAATAAAAATACCTCTCCTGGTCCAGGATCAAGAAAGCTGGGAAAGAGGCTTCCAAAATTGGGTTCTCTGCCTGCCTGCGCAGAGGACGGGGTTGTGATGCCACGGGGAAGCTGTTTGTAGGTCTCTGTTCACAGGCTAACAGATGAGGCAGCATCACCCTCCCTCAACCAGGGCAGCTGCCTGCCTGAGCTCTCAATCCCCGGTATAAATAGGACCCCCTGCTGGAAGTGTTGGGGCTGGTGGCACAGCACAGCATGGCAGCTCCCCCTGCTTAATCCCCCCTCTGCTGCCCCATCCCCGGCCGGGCATCACCCCTGGCCTTTGGGGAGCCCCTCCCCTGTGCAGCCAGCCAAAAAGCTGTGGCCAGATGAAGGGATGCTGAGACACCTCGGAAGGGGAATGTGAATGTGCACTGAGCAGAGGGTGAGAAAAGCCCTTAATCCCATTAGCTCCACTGCCAGGGCTGAGGAATGTCACAGAGCCACGGGGCACAGACCCCCAACCACTGCCCAACCCTCGGTGCCAGGAGGGAGAACATCATTCAAAGCCAAGCCAGGCCCTTGAATTACCTCAGTCAAACCTTTTCTGTAAGCACCATGGCTCTGGACTCACACTGGGCCTGCTGGGATGGGATGCTGTCCTGCTCCACCTGAGCAGGAGCCACGCCAAGCACGCCTGCCCGCCTCCCCCCCGTCGGTTTATGGTTGCATAAAGAAGTCATGCGCCAGGTTTTTCTACTGGGAGCTCAGCTCTGAGCTCGCGGAACGCTCGGATTTTTTTTCTCTTTTTTTTTTGTTTTATAGGCGGCCAGGAAATTGCCATATAAAAATATCCATATAAAAAGGATGATTTTCCCCCAGCTAAACAGCCACGTGAGCCACAGAGCCTTCGGTGCCACCCTCGCCCGCCGCGCACGCACACGTTGCTCCGCGACACACGGGCAGGTTTTTTTCACGGTGACAGCCCTGCCGCTCCCCCTTGGGGAACAAACGGGGTTTCATTTTTAGTATAACCTTAAAAAGGAGGCTAGCAAAGCATCTCTCCCCTACATTCTCTACGTGACATTTCCTTCTCGCTGCCTTCTCGCTCGCGATGGAGAAATCTGCCGTTGTGGGCTTCAGTTCAGCTCCTTCTGCCAGCTCTGCTGGGAGAAACTCGTTCTGCCTCGGTTCAGCTCAGGCATCCAGCAGCTGAACCCCCTTTTCCCTCTGAGACCACAGCCTAACGTGTGGCCCCTACGTGCCCTGAGAGGCTCTGGCAACTCCTTTCGGTTTCTGGAGATGCCATCTCTAAAGAAGCTCCCACTCACCCCTGCCCATGGGCCAAGCATCAGCAATAACAAAGTTTCCCACCCAATCTCACCAGCTCAGCCCATAAAAGCATCTCTGGCACGCTCAGATCTCGCCCAGCCTGGCCAGGCTATAATAGAGTTTGCTTTCAGAGCTCAATAGATCTTCCTGGTCACTGAATCCAGCTCTCTGCAACCTTGAGCCTGCCAAGTTTCAATGTGAATACACATAAAAGATCTCAACAGCTGGGGGTTTAATTACAGGGACTAGAAATCGGGCTCTGCAGAGTCGTATCAGGTTATTCCAGCTCCCTTGAGCTGGCTCCAGAGCATGCCAGGACTGACCCCCCCTCCCAGTATCCCAGGGTGGGTCTGGCTTTTGCAGCTCTGCTGGGGGAAACACAAACCTTTCTGAACAGCCACAGGCAGAGCTCAGAGGAGCCTGGTCAGGCACTTCAGAGCTCAGCCCTCTCCAGAACACGGCTGCAGGGGGTTTGCATCACTGGGTGCAAGGGAGAAGTACTGGCTTTTGTGCCTGGCCTGAGGAAAATGCAAGATGCCACCAAAATCCGTGGCACCCACATGGATCCTACAAGAGACAGAGGGATGGGAGATGCTATGAACCTGCCTTGAAGCAGTTTTGAAACGCCTGATGGCTCAGCACCATCTCCCAGTGCTGACAGGGAAAATTGTTGGGCCAGACTGGGCCCAATGAAACACTTCCAGTTTCTTGACACTGATAAAACACTGATGGAGCAGAAAACTGGACTGCTAATGGATAGTTAAGTCTGATGTAATTTGTGGTGCAGTTACTTTCACCTAGGAAAAGACAAGCAGCAAATTCACCGGTGTCAGCCCTCCCATGGCAGGTCCCTGAGTGTTTCCCCAGCTGCTGGTACCTGGGGATCCACAGAGATAGTTCAATTGAGTTCCTAGGGAACAAGTTCTTTTGGAAACTGGACTCTGAGTCCAGGGCTCCCTCCCAGCCAAGCGGATGGCAAACACTGAACAGAAGCAGCAGCTCCTGCACTGTTACAGCACCAGCAGCAGCCCAGCCACTCTGGGGAGAGCTGGGATTGATCCTCACTCTTCCACCTCAGACAAGCCAGGCCAAAGGCAGCTCTGGAGTCACCCAGCACAGCTGCTCTCTGCTGTCAGACACCCAAGGAGAGCTGCCTGCCACCCTCTCAACACGCACTTTGCCAGCCCAGGCTGCTGAATCATTTCTTGCACAGGCACCACCACGCAACTCCAACTCCCCACATAACATCTCAGTTGCTCCCTGGCTCCTCCCCAGCATCTCCACTCAACCAGGAGCACGAGTCAGGCTCTCTCAGGTTTTGGCAAAGCCTTGGCTCCAACCCTGACTTTAAAAAATAAGCGAATAGGAATAGACTCAGGCAGCCTGGTGAAGTAGGTGGCCTCCACAAGGCAGATCAACTGCAACCACCAGCACCCAGCACCACTGCCACCAGTGTCACCTCCAGGAGCTCTTTACCCCGCAGCAGCACCTTGCTCTGAGCACACAGACAAGCTGAGAGAGCAGGAATTCTTGTTCTGTGTTGGCCAAAGGCTGCATCAGACCTGGCAGAGTGAAAGCAAGGATGAGCATCAGGGTGGACATGTCTCCTGCTCACAGCCATCCACTCACCTGCCTCTCCTGACAGCTCAGAAATGGGAGTCACAAGCACAAGCCCCAAAATCACTCTAAAGCATGCAGAGAAGGAGGGAGGAAACCTCCCTGGGTGGCCCAGCAGGCTGGAAAGCCTGAGGATGCACCTCAGAGATGCTCAGACAGAGCTTTCCAACTCTTTGTGCTCAGATGTCCACAACTGCTGGTGCCTGTTGTCCAGAGACCCCAGTGAGCCATCGCAGGTCAGGAGACCAAGAGCCCCCTTTCCCCCTCCCCAACACACCGTGTTTATCTGAAAGCCAGCAGACTGTGGTCTAAGGGAGCCCATGCCCTTAGGAGCTAAGATTTAAAGTTTTAACAAAAAGCAATTCACTGTTTTGTCTGGGCAAGCTGCTGGGAGCACCAGCAGCTCAATTTTTATTGATAAAAGCCTCTTTTCTCTAAAAACATGGGATCACTTCTCCACACGACAGCAAAATATGGGCAATGCAGAGCCTCAGATCACAAAGCACAACAGTTTCCCTACATTTCTGCTGGGCCACAAGGAAAAAAAACCAACAAACCCAAAACAAACCACATTTGACAACATCTGCAAAAAGAGTTGTTGTGAAACCCTGAGAGACCAGTGGGCACAGCAGGTTTCCAGCCTCTTCCACCAGCTCGGCACCCACTGAAACACACCAGCAGTCACAGGACGAGGCATCTACATGGTGCTTTGCTTTCCTGCCTGTTGTTTTGCATCCCGAAGCAAGATCCACTGTGCTGTCAGCATTCCACTGCCAACTCCAGGAGAGCAGGCCCAGCAGACCTCCCCCACGGTGCTCCCATCGACTGCAGGGGGGGACAAAGCAATCAGGGAGCAGACAAGGAACGTGCGACTTTCCAGTCGTGGAGGGACTGCTGGGACTTGCTGGAAGGCATCCAATTAGTTAATGAGCACTCCAGAGCTGAGTCTGGTCTGGAATCAGTAATTAATTGCCACAAGACAAGTGGGAGTAAATATATTGGAGGAACCCAAGTCTGTGGTAGGGATGGACCCAGGCAAAGAGGGTCTGCCCAGCCAAACCCGTGCTGAACTGGAAAGAAGCAAGCAGGGTGATGTGGATTCCCAAGAGACTTCCCAATAGGAGTCCCCTGTGCCACACCAGGAGTGAATGCCACAACCAGCTCCCGTCCCAGACGTCTGGTACCAAAAGCTGGCACAGCCAAGCACCCTTGGCCTGAAGCTGGTCCTCGCATTGGTACCAGCCCATGGGAGGCTGTGGGCACACAGCCAGTGAAAACTTAGCTTCTGATGATGCAGTAATTAAGCCAACAGGATACATCAGCCTGGCTGGGCACTCCTGCTCCCACCATCCGCCAACACCATGGATTTGTAAGTCCTGGAGTAATTCCTTCACATCCATTTTCCTCATATGTCTGCTCCAGGTTCCTGAGCATCCTCCGGCGCAGGAACACGGCAGCTCCCAGGTCCAAGGTGGCTCCGAGGAGCTGGGCTGTCACCAGCAGCATCAGCCCTCCTGGGTGCAAGCAAGGTTCTCCTGGTTGAAAATCAGTTGCTGAGCTCCAGGAAGGAGGAGAAGCTCTCCTCTTGAGGCACTCACTCCCTGCCCTCCCAGCTCCCTGGCATCGGCCGCCTCTCCAGAGCGTGTCCCCATGTGGCAGGAGCTGCAGAGCTGCTCTGCATCCGGCCCCTGTGATAAATTAGCCAGAGATTCAGGCACTTCGGTGCAGCTGCCTCATCCTCTGCCTGCATGACAATGTGATTAATTTAGGGTGCAGAAGAAGCTCATTTATCAGAGGCACGTGACGGCCGCGTGGGCTGCAGGGGCGTCTGGGGAGCCCCGGGGAGTGGGGCAAAGCAGGAGTGGAGGCAAAAGGCAGGGAAAGAGCGAGGAGCTGAGCCCGGGGCATCTCCCAGGAAAGCTGTTTGCCACATTGGCTCCTGATGAAGCACGCTGGGGGAGAAGAGCCCCGCGTAGGAAGAGAGCTTTTATCTCTGCTAACACACTTGGCTGTGTCTGGGGAGACATGTGCAATGAGAGGGTGTAAGGGGATAAGGGAAAAGAAGCCATGAGCCAGTTGCAGTGCTCCAGGAGGGGCAATTCTACCACCGTCATCACTTCTCCATCCGTTGCCCCTCCTCTGGGCTATTTTCCACCTTCTCTTTTTTTTTCTGGGGACCAGCAGGTCCCATTTTGCTCCACTCCGCAGTCAGATGCTTGCTCTTGGGGGAATTGCTGCGGAAGGCAGAGCTTTGTGTTTGATGCAACAGGGCCATGAGATGGAAAAATCAGCTGGTGGATTCATCCACCCATTGACTGGAGTCTCTCCACACACTGAAGCAGTAACCCACAAGGTGATGATTGCTGCACGGCACGGTACAGCTCTCCCAGGGGCTGATGTGCCAGCACAGAGCAGCCTGAAAATATTTCAGCAGCAGCTGAGACAGCCCTTCCCCAAAATCCCACCCTCATATCACATCCGACACCAATGGTCCATCCCACCAGCAGCATCAGAACCACCCCTGCCCGGCTCTCCGGGATCTCCTGGTTGTCAATGCCTCTTGCTAGAAGACAACCCATTCAGAACATTACCCATTTGTGGGCTGTGTGTGTCCCCCAGAGAAGACACGACTGGAGAGGATGGCACCTGGCTGCCCATGTCTCCCACCATCTCACCCACTCTGGCTGAGCAGGAAGGGCTCCCAGGGGTGAGTGATGCTGGGGAAGGGAACATCCAGAGCAGCTCTGTCCCAGAGAAAGCACCTGAGACCACCACAACCCCCTCCCTTTGATATTTTTAGGCCCCAACTAGCAAACAATTCTCAGCTAAAGAAAACACCTCAAGTTCAACAGTCACGTGAGCTGGGACTACAGAGAGAAATCCTTGAGCACACGACCAGAGTCAACGCCTTCGGTGGGACTCAATTATCAACCCAACAGGTAGTGTCACACAGAGAAGCTGCTTTTTTGATAAATATGTATTTTTATCAAGAAAACACATCAAGAGGGCAAAGGCGAAGCTGACGCAACACGCAGAAGCCCCACTGCTCCCAAGCCAGTCCTGCTAATTTCTCCCAGCACAGAAGCAGGACCCTTTCTGTTGGGTTAAGTGTACGGTTAGAAGTCCTGCGGGGACTTTGGAAGTGCGAAAAACGTCAAATACAGAGTGGCACAGGGATGAGAGCCTGAGAAAGGGGTAATTTTATGCTTCTATGCTCTGGGTCCCGCAGGAGGAAGCAAGCAGGGAGGCTGGTGGCAGAGTGAGTGGCCTGAGAGGAACCCATCACTGGAAAGGTTACTGGTGACGATGCCAGCTCACAGCCAGGATTGCAACCTCTGACTTAACGTGTTTCTGCCGTGTCCTAAATGCTCCTCTAAGCCTGGCTCCTCTGCAAAGGTCCCTGGGGAGGTTTTTTTCTCTTCCTACCCATCACTTCACCTTCTTATCTTTCCAAAGGTCCCTCAAAGTCCCACAGCAGAGCTGCTGTGGCGGTGGTGGCAGAGCCCTCCCAAATCTCACTGCAATCATCCCCCCAATTACTCAATGGAAGTTTTCAGTTCCCATCCATCCGAGTTTACCCAGGAAGGCTTAAGATGCCTACACAGCTTCCCTGTAATTACACAGGTTATGGGAAGGAGGCAATGAACGTATCTCAGCACCCCAGCTCTCAGCAAAGAGAAAATGACACACTTACCAGAGCTGAAATCTTGCAAGGATCTGTTGGTGAGGCAAGGAACCTGGAGAGGAGGAGAGAGATGGATGAAGGTTTCAGCAGGTCACTGCTCCACAAGCCCCAGCCACCCCATGCCACAGTCTTGCCATGCACCAGAGGTTGACAGAGTCTCAGAGGAGATGCCCACACATCCTATGTAATTAGCACCAGTTAATGTCCTGGACATCACCAGAATCGCTTGGATATGGACCCTCCCAGCTGTGCTCTCAGCATCCCAGTGCATGTGCTGACTGCAAGCTGGCCAGGGCTTCCCAATATCCAACAGGCTCCCACTAAGCAGCCTAATGGTGCCAACTCCAAGAGCAAGAAAACGAATCTTCCCTGCCCACGTCTCTCCCAGCCAGTGAGCTCTGATATCAGGACCATCTAAATTAACCAAGGCCACGTAAATCATGCAAACCCACTCGTCAGACTCCCCGGGTTCTTGGCCAGCACTGTGAGTGGCAAGTTGCCACACACAATGGGAATTTTCCCAGAGATTAAGGAGCCATTCCTGCTCCCACCGTGGTGTAAACCCAGGGCTGCCCCTTCGCTGCTCCCCTCTCCTGATACCTCGTCAGCTCCTGGAGCACATCATGCAAATCTGTGCTAAGGAGTCACAACAACACACCTGGGAAACCATAAATATCTGTGAAAAATCTCCCCATAAATCCAAGGAAAGGGAATTTTACGGCGCTTTCTTTGGAGATTTCTCCAGGTGGTCCCTCTTAAGCCACTGTGCTTATTTCTGTAAGCATTCCTCAGACAATAAAGTCTCTGCCATCGGTTACCAGCTCTGCAAACAGGAGCAGTGCTGGGCACGGGGTGTGCAAACACCCTGCCATAAATACAAGGGATTGTCTCCTCACATCACCGGGTCATAGAATCACAGAATGTCAGGGGCTGGAAAGATCATCCAGTCCAACCCCCCTGCCAGAGCAGGATCCCCTGGACCTAGTCCTCAGCAGGGATGCTTTAAATCAGGCACAACCAAAACCAGGCTGTGTTTGCCCAGGGCCATGGCAGGTCCCTGGGGGCATCACCTACACCCACAGCCCCTTCTGCATGCAGAGGACCACAGTGACTTCTTGGAGGTGGGGACAGGGGACCCAGGGGTCCAGGCAGCCGAGGGACACTGCGCAGCTCAGCCCCTGCTCGGGGAGTGGTGCCCAGCATTGCCCTTCTCCTTCAGAGAACATAAATAAATTACAACTGAACAACTGCCTCGGTGCAAGACCCTGCACTCAGCAGATTTCACCCCGAGCAGCTCCTGCAAGGCTGCCCAGGTTAATTACCAGGAGAGCTCCTTGTATTTCAGCTATGACATTTCTTTGCATGTTTAACGCATCCTTATCATGACTTCCGTGTACCCCTGTGTGGATGAGTGGGAGACAGGAGAAAATGAATAATACCTTTCCTTCCAGCATGAAATTCTGAGCGTGTCCTCCACTGAGTGCAATTACTGTGTCTATGACTCCTGTAGTCTGGCTAATACTGGTAAGTATATTGGAGATTAAAGGATTTGGGGCTGTGAAGTCCATTTCATTCATCCAGACCTGTGTGAGGGAATATCAGCAGGGCAGAAGCCCCTGGACTGAGCAGGATCTGGCCTGCAGGTGACCACCCCACCATGTCCCCTTGCTGCTGGGAACCTCTGCCAGGCAGCTCTCAGCTCTGCATGGTGGGGACATCGAGGAGGGCGACTGAAGCTGCAGGGGCCAAAGTACCTGCAGCCACATCCCCAGGGCTCACCCCTTGCCTGCAGCTCCCAAACCCAGGGTGCTGCTGCCTGGGATGCTCCTGACCCTGTGCCAGGCACTGCTGTTGTGATCCTGGAGCACCCAGTCCTCCCTGGTACAATGTGTCAGGGACACAGAGGCCACGGTGAGGGACTTAAGTGGTCATGTTGCAGCTGCTGAGGGTGTTGTCCAAGCACCAGAAGAAGAGATGCTATCTCTTAGCTGGAGAGCTAATAACAGCACTGGAAAATTCCTCCTTTGGCCAAGGCAATGGTCTCTACCTGCCTGTGGAGAGGAAAGCCACAATGCCAGCATGTCCACGGGGACAGACCACGCTGCCAGCCCCCAGTCCTGCTGCACCATGGCCCAGATTTGCCCTGAGGGTGCAGGCTGAGCTGTCAAGGTGGACACCCTGCCCTGGTGCCTAGAAGCAGGGTAGCAAGCCACTACTTTGCAGACCTCGAGCCCAAGGATGTCTCAAAAAATAATGCTCCTAGGGAATCTGCATCCTTTCCCTGTTCAGAGTGGCCACTGCCTGAGCCTGGCCACTGCTCCTGCCCAGAGGGGAAGCCATGTCAAACAAGCTCCAGCTCCTCCAAGCTGATGTAATACAAAGCAGAGCAGATACAGGGTTGTTCTGCAAGCACAGAGGAGTGAAGCAGAGCAAGGAGATGGCCCTAAGTAGTAAAAGCTGCCCTTACATTATGAGCTCAGCTACAGCCTTACATATCCCCAAGCAACAGAGGGGCCATCTCTGCTTTGATCTGGGTTTGATGCAAAACAAAGCATCTCCCTCAGCAACACTAGCAGGACAGCAGTGAAGTAACCTCCTCCTCCTCTGCTTTGTCCCTTTTGCCACCTGCTGTGTGCCAGAGGTCCCAGGGCCACACAAATGCCACCACTTTGTGCTCAGGGGGGGGTTGTGGCCACGCTGTGCTGGGGCAGCCCCCAGCTCCATGCATCCCTGACACTGGTGGTGGTGGGTGGGGATGCTCAGGAAGATGCTCCCTCCACATGCTGGGCCAGCACAGAGAAGTGGGAGCATGCCAGGGCACAATGCCAACTCCCCACCCATCAACTCCATGCCAATCATCCCCTCTCCAGCCTTATCTTCCTCTGCCACAGCCCCTCGCTCCCCCTCCTACTCCCACCATAATTTTTTGGACGTGGAGACAAGCTGTATAGGCACCCTCAGCTGTGCTTGGAAGCACACCCCAGTCTGTGGGGTGGTCTGATGGGAGATGCACCCCTCAGGCACCCTCCTGGCACCCCCAGATGAGAGAGCAGCAGAACTCACCACCAAACACTGTCTCTTGCAGCTTGAATACCAGGCTCTGAACGTTAACTTTTATGGCCCAATATATCCAGCAGCAACCCACGTCGCCAGGAGATACCCCAAAGCCATCAACACATCTGGGTTGTTTAAACACCCCACACGCTCCCGAGCACACGGGATAGATTTACTGTCACTTCTTGTCAAATTTGGAGGGATAAAATCAAGCAGCTGAGCAGCAACGTCTGCAGGGCAGGCAGGGAGCAACCACCAGTATGGCTCAAGGGTTTCGATTAAAAAAGGGAGCTCTGGAATAAACACCAGCTCACCGAGAGGAATCTTTGCTTACAGCTCCTGCCTGAATAGTGGATTTGACCCGTGAGCCCTCCTGACCCACAGCTGCCCCTCAGAGCAGTGGCTGTGTTTTGAATCAGCACTTTCTGAAGTCAGACAGATTTCAGCAGCTTTTGCTGCAGGGCCTGCAGGGCAGGAGGGGCAGGAGCTTCTTTACCCACAGGTGCTGCCCTGGGAGGTTCAGTAAAGTTCCTCAGATCAAAAATGGATGAAAACCACTGACAGTCAAGCAGAGCACAAGCCCTTGCACCTCATCTCTGGCCGACCTCACCGCACCACTGGCCACACAGGAATTCTGCAGCCATCCGCCACACAGAGGCAACAACAACCCTGCAGCTGCCTGAGAAATGGCTCCTGCTCCTGCCATGTCCCCTCGGGGTTCCTCTAGCAGGACTCGGTCATCCCCTCCCCACCTTGCTGCCCCAGGAGCTAAGCCCATGGGCTCACTGCGCTGGCTTTGTCGAGAAGAAAATTCCCACCTTCAGCAGAGAGCAGGAGTTTTTATAGGACAAATTGAGCTCAAACCAAACCTCAGTTTTCCACCAGACTCTGCAAATTTCTGTTCAGCCCTTTCCACCAACCATCAACTGTTGCAGCTTCCTACATGAGGAAGGAGTTTGGATTAGCAGAGCATTCCTCAAGCCAGCAGAAAACCACCAGACTAGAGTGAGTGGCTGGAGAATGAATCTAGGCAAGCTCAGACTAAAAATAAGACACAATTGTCAGATAGTCACAAGTATCATTGTAACTGCTCAGTCAGGAGCAAGAGAAATACTCTACCTTCAGCTATCTCAAGGGAAGAGAGGCTGTTCCTCCAGAAGAGGTGCCCTGAGGATGCTCACAAGCAACATCCAAGAGTTACGAGTGTCCCCAGAGGAGTATGGTCTCCACTATGACACCAACCTTCTCAAGCTCAGTGGGTCTGCAGCAGTGCTGAGGTTGTGCAGACCATTTCATCCTCAGGATGGATGAGGACAAGCATTCCCAAGCCCATCTAACCCACCTATGAAAGCTCACAGCATCTGTAGCATCGTCCCCAGCTCAGTAACCATAATCCCTGCAACATCTCCCAGCCCTCCCCAAATTCCAATTCATTGCTGCTCCCACGTTTTATCTTCAAAAACCACAACAGGCAGGGTTAAAAAAAACATGACAAACAATCCACAGAAAAGAATACAACAGCCCTTGAAACCCCATCCTACCTTTGAAAGGGAGGGATGGAGGCAAGGCAAGAAAGCCACTGTAAAGCCTCATTACCATCAGAAATCCTCTCTCCCTGCCCTCACCTCTCTGCTCATTTCCATATCACAGGGGACACAATACCTTTCTTCTCTTGAAAAACGTCCCATTTTTTGCAGAGACCAGCTGTCCCCACTCCCAGCACAGGCTTAGGGAGCTGGGGAACAAAAGCTGGGCTCACACCTGCCCTGGCAGGCAGTGCTGGGGTGTGAGTCTCCAGGCCCTTATCAGCCTCTCAAGAGCAGTTTTTACTGTTATTATTAATATTATTACTATTATTATTATTCTACTTCATCTCTTTTTTTTTTTTCCCCTTAGCTTCAAGATCCTTCAGTCAGTCAAATTATACTCAGAGCAGCAGAAGCGACAGAAAATAAAGCATTGTAAGGGGTTCAGGAAGTTATTTTCATCTCAAGGAGCACGTAAGAAAGGTTGACAACTCTTTATTCTGCTCTTACGGGATAATCTGTAGGTTCCCAGCTGATATGGAAGAAAAAAATTAAAAGCATCAGAAGAAATTACAGGAAGAAGTAAAACCCAAGTCTCTGAATAAATCGAGGTAATTGCGACTGGGCTGACAGGTGAAATGTCAGAGCAGGGAAAGGGCTGGGATGGGCTGGGTGCTGGGTGCAGGGCTGGAGGGTCACTCAGCCCCCTCTTGCTGGATTTTGCTCCTGCTAAGTGGACCTGTCACATGTTTCCAGTCCCAAGCATCACTGACAAGACAGGCAGAGGAGGGAGGGAAAGAAAAGCAGCCCCGACGTCGTCCATCGACCTCTTCTGGGTTCCCAGATTCATCCTGCTCCTGCCTGGCTGCTCCAATAACAGCTACAAGCATCAAGTCAGGCAGGGCACCATTTTCCTGCAGAGACTTTGGGCTCTCATGTGTACATGGGCAGTGTGGGGCCCTGGGAGCTCCCAGCAGCCACCCAGCAAGGGCCAAACGTGGGGCCAAGAGTGGAGCCAGTGGGTCAGGACCACAGGGTGCTGTAAGGCGGGAAGAGGAGGAGCCATCGATTCCTCTCCACAACACCTCCTTGGGGGGGATCAGAGGCAGGGGGGGATCAGAGGCAGATGGACATGGTGCTGGATGGTGGATAGGGGGTCCTGAGTGGTGCAGAAAGGGGCAGGAAGGTGTCTGTGGTGCAATCCACAGCAGGGGAATGGGGGGTCCCTGCTCCTCTCCGGCTGAACCGCGTGGCGCCGTCGCCACTGATTGATGGCACGGTTCAGGAGGAAATAAATTCCCAGGCTTTTGCAGGAGGTGAACTGGGGGGTGTATCCATCTTAAAGATACTTAATGAATGTGCCAGAGCCTGCGGAGTGGCAGCAGATACATCTCTGCAGCCAGCACTCCCCACGCTGTTCCTTGCGAGCTTCAGCCGCAATTTAACAGCTTCTTATTGATTTTATTTATGTTCCCCAGGCCCTGGCAGTGTCTATATTGTCCCAGTCCAACGAAAGCCCCACAGTGACAGCAGCGACCTGCACTTGCTTTTCTCTTCCTGATCCTTATCTCTCACCCATTCTGTAAGGGAAAGTGTGATATCACCTGCCCCGGGGCAACTCTGGGGACAAAACCTGGTGTCTAGCCAGAAAAGAGGGAGTTTGGGGCTTTCTGAAACATATTCACACGGGCTTCAGCTCAGCTTTTCAGGCCAAGAAAGAGGATAATGTAGGATTACTAGAGCAGTGGTGAGCACTGGCACAGCACTGGAGCAGTCACTGGTGCCACCCACATTGCCCTGGCACCAGGCTCTGGGTTTCATCTTTGGAACTCAAAGAGAAATAAAATAAGGACCTGACAAAAGACTCTCTTGCAAGATGGAGTTTGGAAAAGCCTTCCCTTTCCTCTAGCACAGCAGACCTTCAATTTCAAGGCAAGAAAAATGGCAATCAGCAGTTCTGGAGCGTGGATTGGCTTCGCTTTTCCCTCTTCCCCTTAGGGGAGGGGAGAAAAAAAAGAGAAAGAAAGGAAGAAAAGCAGCAAAGAACAGCAGAGACCCAGCTGACCTTTCTGGCTAAGAGACCTTGTCTGAATCACTGGATGGTAACAATGAATGAAATGCCAGTGCCCTGCCTCATAAATACCAGCTTCCTCTTGGGGTGAAATGCCAGCTTCCAAACGTGGAAATGCTGCAAAGAAAATGTCACCTTCCCCAAGGTGTGAAATGCCAGTTTGCTGCAAGCACTCGGGCTGCTGGGTCCCCAGTCTTCTCCTGTTGGGGGTCTTCTCCCAGGCTCACCAAAGGTGATGGTGTGAAGGGTACAGGTCTCTAACAGGGGAAAGCCAGAGCATCAGTCTCCCAGTGTCACCTTTAGCAGCGTGGCTCTCAAAAGCTGCCTTTTGGATTTGGGCTTTTTTTTTTTTCCTTCCCTTTTCCAGTGGCTACGAGACTTGTCAGCGTGGCCAGTGAACCAAACAAATCATGTTTAAAGATTGGTTTGGATCAAGCCAAAACAGTTATTTTCAGTTTTCGCAGCTAAATGGAAAAACAATTGAGCATAAGAAGATTTTGCCATCTAAGGAGTTTATCACAACCTGAACTCTTGGTTCTCAGCGAGCGCTGTTGTTGCTGGGTTTAATCCTATTTATTAAACATGGGAAATCATCCAACATACTGTCCTGGTGTGAAGAAATGCTTCCCGTGAAGCTGGCAATATTTGCAGCATCTCCCCTACCCTTCCCAGGGCCCAAGCTCGATAAAAGTCTGGCTTCACACAAAGCCCTGCTTTCCAGCAGCTCATCCTTCCTTTTCTCCCCTCCTTGGCATCACTCTCCTGCCCCTGGCACCAAAGCTCTGACACCAAACCCGTGCCAGGTCAGGGCAGCAAAGCAGAAGGGACCAGTCCCCCCTGGGGAACCAGTGTCACCCCAGGACTATCACTGGGCTGTGTAAATGTAACCAAACCTTCCTACCTGACAAAACTGAAATGAATGAAATTGTTTTCTTCTCCTGTGGGAATTGGAGCTGTACTCTTTCCCCACCCACATTTCTTCCCCTCCTGTAAATGTGTGAAATAATTTTATCACCCCTTTTTTTTTTTTTTTTTCTTTCAGTTACTCCTCCTCCCCTCAGATCTCGCCCTTCCTGGCATTTGGAAATAGCTCATGAAAACGAGGAGGAAGGGGAGGGAATAGAAGGAAATGTGTGGGGAGACAAGATGGAAGGGGAGAAAAGGGAAAAAATCCAAGGAGAGTGAAAATATAAGTTTTTCAAAGCAAGCCAGGCATGGCCAGTTGCTTTGACCCCAGCACCCACCCTGAGAACACTCTCCTGATATGGCAAGTTTGGGAAGTTTCTTTGTGTCCTGTCACGTATGGGTGACCATCCCCAGATGGGTGCTGGGCTGAAGCAAGGTGGGGGATGTGAGGGTGGGGGGTTCTGCCATGCAGTTCCCTCTGGAGCTTGGGGGGGGATGAGCTAAGCAAGCCTGACAGGCAGCAGTGCCCCAGCACACAGCAAAAGGTGTCTGCAGGAGCTGAGCAGGACCATTATGAGATCGTGGTGGGACATGGAACATTTCTCCAGCTGAACACCCGAGCCCAGAAATCTGCATCCTTCCTTGGGAGATGCCACCCCACAATGCTCCCTCTTCCCACCCTCCCACAGGGACACTCACTTTTCCCAGCTGAGCTGAGGAACAAACAAGACATCACCCACTCCGAGAAGGTGGGTTGGCAACAGCCAAGGAGAAGATGCTTTCTGTTTGGAGACAGTCCCTGGAGCTAACTCAGCAAAGCCAGATGACAGGCAGCAAGGCCACCCTTTCCAATAATAGCACAGCCTGGCATGCAGATCACTCCTGCTCAAGAGATCTCCAAGGGCTTAGCAAGAACTTCATAATACCCCCGTTTCCAGCACGCAGGAACGCTGCTTGCAAAGTTAATCATTTTCTAGTGCATCTTCATTAGACTTTAAACACTCTGCTCCTGGCCTCCTGCATCTCCCCAGCTGCTGGAGGCCCCGGGCCAGATCCTGCTCTCGTGCACAGCAGAGTGGATGTGATTATGCACAGCAGAAAGCACGTTGCTGGATGTTACACCAGTGTCTGAGTGTGCTCTCAGATACTCACCTTCTCCTCCCAGGTGACAACAGGTCTGCAAGACACCCAGCCCAACTCACCAATGCAGCCTGGGTCTGAAGCAATTCCTTCTCCACAAACTCACTTTTTTTGCTACAGCAACCTGCAGAGGTCTGTAACTCTCTAGGTCTGCAGAAATCCCTCCTCTCCCGAGCTCACACGAGACATTTCAACTGCTGAGCCTCAAAATAAGATGCAGCACCTTTCCCTTGTGCCTCCCTTCATGCCACAGAGCAAGAGGCAAATGCTCAGAAATACACCTTAACCCACAGAGGAGTCTCTTTCCAGAGTAGCAAAATTATGTTATTATAAGAAAAGTCCAACCAGGGACTACACTGAAAGCCCTTTCCAAGACATCTGCAAATAACCACATGCTAATAACCAGCAAAACCCCCCTTGCTGGCAGGCAGCAGAGAAGGGCAGAGCAAGGTGGGCTTTGGAAACAGCATCTCTGATCAAGGCATGGCCAGCACTCGGCTCCCCATGTGTCCACGAGCCCCCCCATCCTCCTCTCTGCTCCCCAGCATCTGCCAGTGGGGTCCCTTCGTGTTGTACCCTATTCTGGGGCAGCTCTCTCCCAGCCTGGCCCCTCACCCTCCTCTGCACCCATGTGAGAACATCAAAAACCTCCTCAGCTTTCAACACATTCGAGTCCCACAAGTGGTTTCACTTGGCTGAACCTGCTTTTTTTTCCCCCAGGATAGTAAGTTTTCATGGCCATTTTCCAGCCAGCTGGAAAGGAGCAGGGCACCTGCCAGCACTTGCACTGCTCGGGTGTTCCCCGGGGGTCTGGAGCAGACCCAGCACAAGTGTAAACCAGCATCTAAGTGTGGCTGGGAGGTGACTGGCTGCAAAGCTGGCAGCTCAGCCTGGCAAAGCAGGGTGGAAGAAGCCGTGGGGTTTCCATACCCCGTGGCTCTCCCATCACCGCTGGGGTTGGATGCAGGTTGGGTCAGAGGGATTACAAACCAGCTCAGGAGCTGGCAGCTGGAGGGATGTGCTGGCAGGGGCCAGGTTCTCCAGCCTGCAGGACACCACGGTGGGATGTTGAAAGGAAAGGCAGATCTGAGCAGGCACATGGCTGCCCAGCTCTGTCTCTAACGAGGGACAGGAGCAACCCGCGGTTAGCAAAGAGCTCCCAGATGAAAGCAGCTCCATCCCTGGGATGTTGTTATTACTTCACAGCTGTTTCTCACGGACTTTTTCTTTACTGTTGTTTTTCTAAGGTCTCTCATTGCTCTAGATAAACGGTGCCTTGGTGGCTGCAGGCAGCAGCGGGTGGCAGGGAAGGCAACGCAGCTCCTGGGGGCTGCAGTCTCGGCTACCTGCAGCCCTGGCAGGGCCAGATGCTACCCAAACACATGTACACCACCTCAGTGGAGGCTCAAGAGTACCAAGCAGCAGGGTCTGGCAGCAAATAACCTGCACGGGACCTCAGCCCACCTCCCCAGCCCGTTCTGCTCGTCAGCAGGATGGGCACTGCAATGGCTGGCTTCCCTGGGAATCTCTATGAAATCCCAGCATGAAAAGCACCAGCAAAGAGCAAACTGTCATGACCCAGCCTTTACCTCTGCCTCTGGGCATGATTGCCATAAGACAATTTGAAATCCAGGCTGAGGAGATCCTGCCCAGCCTGCCCCAAATCTGGCAGAGAAAACAAATCCGCCCTCCTTGAAAAGCTTTAGTAGCTTTAGCTACTAAATGGCAGCCAGCCACAGCTTGCTCTTTCTTTGCAAAGCAGCCCTGCTCAGAACGGCCTCGGCCAGGGTTGCTGTGCAAAGGGACCATCCAGGGCCAGGCTGTCCTCCCCCAGTAAGCTGGGACACCCAACCCAGTCCTTGGCCTCTCCCTAACCCTGACAGAGTTTTTGTGGGGTTAGTACAACAGCAGGGTAACGAGGGAAGGTAACAACGGGGAGGGGATTAAAAATAGATTCCATTTTTTTTTCAGCTATTGTAAGATAAAAGGTCCTGCAGCAACCATCACTGAACTAAAAAGCACGCCTGCGTCTCGGGCCACGAAGCAGCTGAACAGCAGATGTATTTTTCATTAAAAGACTTGTTAACATTGCAGGTTCCTGCTGTGGACCTGCTTTCCCAGCTCTGCCTGGTTGCTGGAGAGCCACTTGTTCCCCCACCCTCGCCCAGCAGAGATGGGCATTGCTCCCCTACCCCTCAGCATCCCTTTTTGCCCAGTGTCCCTTCCTGGATGTGCCCAGAAGCATCTCCACCCTCTATCAGTGTCCCCTGCCATGCACTCAGCACTGCTACCAGACCCAAAGCCAGCACAGCCACTCCTGACAGGGCTGGTGCCATCAACCTGGTGAGCAAAAGTAAATAACAAACAAATTATCTGGTATTTAAAAACAAAAAAAAAAGCCAGGCAGGAGCAGTCCTGACTGCATAAGCCCAACGGCTGGTGGTAAAGGGAACTCATTTACCCCTAATGAGAGACACTACACTTCGTTAACTCAAACTTTCCCATTAATCACCTTTGTATCACCTCTGCCTGCCTCATCGCTGTCAAGCCACGGTGATATATGAAGAACATTCATTTATCCCCCAACATCCCACTCAGTAAAGATATATGGTGCTGTGGAAACGGATTTATCCCCCCACCCGGCTCCCCGAGCAATGAGGCTAATTTACATGTGCTGCTGAGCCAAACCCTTCCCTCTCCTCTCTCCCCCTTTTGTTTTAACGCCAGCAAGTGCTGGGCTCGGCAATGAGAAGCGACAGGCGGCTGCAGGCAGAACATCCCGAGTTCCAGGGATGGCTTCTCCTCTGCTGCCTGGATGCCTGGCTAGAGCAGCTCCCCTACTGCAACAGAGCACCCTATCCCACCAGCACATGCAGCATGTGGGGGGCTCCAAATGAGCCACCAGCATCTTGGCGGCGGGGTCTCGACACAGGGAATGGACTCTTTCCTGGTCCTCCCCCCAGCCCAGTGTTGGCTTTGCCATCCTCCGTGTTTCCCAAACACACTGTATTTTCCTAAAATCCTATGCAAAACGCTCCCTCGGCCTCCCACGCAGCTGTTGATTTTGCAGCAGGGCTCTGTTTGTTCGAGCTGTGGTCTTGCAAGGAAGGGAGGAGGGAAGGAGGGAGGGAGGGAGGCGGCTCGGTGAGGGGGTGAGTGGCCGGATCCTGCCAGTTTTACAGAACTGAAGGAATTGGAATTAATTCATTCTTAATTAATTAGCAGGGACTTCAATGCTGAGAGATGCGGAATGCAGAGGAGAAAAAAAAAAATAATTAAAAATAAAGGGCAAAATCCCTGGGTGTTGGACACGTTCCTTCTGGTTGAAAAGCTTTTTAGGAGCTTAAAAAATCTCACGTTCAGCTGATTTTGGCTTGGTCCTCTAGCCCAGCCTGTCTGTCACGGGAGGGCCATCGCCTGCCATCAAAGGAGCAGTGAGCCGCCCGCAGGAGTCCCCAAGGCTTGCTGGGAGAGGAAATATCAAACCTGTCTGGAAATCAAACAGCAGAGGTGGAACAGAGGGAAGAAAGCAAAGAAACGTCGGGAAAACGAAACCTAAAGCTGCCACCCTCTGTAATTGAAAACATCCAGCGCGGAGAATCGGCACCCCCAGCGCGGGTCGCTCGGGGGACACCGCGTTTCCTCATCGCCCTCCAGGTTGCCACGGCATGCAGTGGAAATCCAAAGAGACCCCGAGCCTGGAGCAGCTTCCCCAGCCACCAGTGGCCATCGGAGAGGGCCCGAGATGACGACAGCCACCGCTCTCGGGCTGCAGGCTTCTGGGCAAGGAGCAGATGCAGCGTGCGTCAGGAAAAAGCCCGTTTGCCGGGGATGGGAAGGACACGGAGCTGAAGCCGGGAGCAGCGCTGCGGGCAGCCTGTGGGCTCTGCCACCAGCAGCAGAGCTGAGGAGAGCAGCCCCTTGTGTAAAAAAAAAAAAGGGCTATTACTGGAAGAAATCTTCCCTGCAGGTCCCCGAGAAACCCCGATGGAGCCCAAACCTCATGTTTCAGCCTTAAGATGCCGTCCCCTCCTCTAGCCAGCTGGTGGCAAGGAGCAAAGCCCCGGGAGACCCCGCGCTCAGCCACCAACGCCGGATGGGAACCAGACAAAAAAGCCCTGAGGATGCAGATTTCATGGCTGGCTAATGCCTCATTTGAAAGCATTATATTATCCTCAACATTAGTGGAAGCTGTATAAAAAAACCCAAACGTTTAAAAAAGGTGTTAAAATTGGAATTAGGATGTCGTTCATCTGCTCATTGCCACAGTGATCTCTTGCTGATCTCCCAGAGCAAGCCACGCTTTAAAAACATTCTGACGTGCATGTCAGGCACTGGGGAAGCAGCACCTCTGGCAACACACCCTTCCACCCATCCAAAATCCACACAGCAATCAGGAATTGGCAGACAGCATTTGCAGCCTGGCTGAGAAGGCCAAGTTGGGTAGGAAAAGAAAGGGAGGAAGGGAGGGACTGGGTGCAGAATGGATGCTCCCACCTCCAGATGCTCCCTAGCCCCAGTCTGCCCAGTCCAAGCACAGCAGTGTGGTATCCTTGGAGCACACAGAGCGCCAACAGAGACCTCCTAAAGCTTCCCAAGGAGCTTTTACACGTGAGATGGGATTTTCCACCCTGACACACCGAGTTTTTGCTGCCAGGCTGGACCTGAGCACGAGCCGGCCATGTGAGGGGTTCACAGTCACAGTCCCCAAACCTCCAGCGTGGCCTCGTCCCCAGAGCCACTGCTGCAGCACGGACGAGGATGGAGGAGGCACTGTGGGCACCCACGGGAGCTGGCGCCTCGTCCTCCCTACCCGGCTCCGTCCCAGGCAAGACAGTGGAATTAAGTGCAAGTTATAATTAAGACTGGATGTTTGAAGAGAAACATAATCTCCGTTCCGTGGGATTCGCCGGCACAACAGTAATTAACGTCTCATTAACATTCGCCTAATTAAGCAGTTTATGAAAGTGGATAGATTTGCATACTGCTCCACTTCAGCTTCAGTGCATCCAGCTAAACCCAGGCGCCAGAATTAACCCTTCCTGGACATCCCCAGCTCGCCGTGGGACGTGCCAACCTTCCCCAGCGAGGCCACGAGCTGCAGTTGGCCTCGCACCACTCTGTGCCCGTTGCCAGCCAAAACAGGGCAAAACATCTCCTCCCCACTCCCTCTTTTCCACACAAAGCCATCCTAAGCCCTTCCAACTTTCTCTGCTGGTTATCTATTTTTAAAACTCTCAGCTGGTTTCAATGCTTCCCTCCGGATTCTCGATGCATTCATCAGAGAGGCAAAAAAGACTTGTAAGAGTTACTGAAGACAGAGAGCAATGTCTCCAAAAAAACATTTTGTGCTATACTCATTTCCAAATGGTCTTTAATGTTTAAAACCAACGACTTCAAGATTAAAGAGCTGCTCCAAATTCCAAACACCAGCTTAAAAGCAGGATGCACCAAGAAGTCTTAGCAGCTTCCAAATACGTTTTGACATAGGAACCACATCCCCTCGCTTTTAGAGTCTTCCTTTCATGGAGAGGAAAGGAAAACCAGCAGGAGCAGCGACAACCCCCAGGCCCCCTGCTGATGTCCTGCTCCTCTTGGGGAAAGCACGGACCAGGAAACCATTCCCAGACAGATCCTGGAGCAGCAAAGGCAGCCCATCAAACAAGAGGCATCCCCCACGCCGCCCCGCAGCGATAAGTCACTTGAAGCTCTGGACATAACATTTTCCACCACTAATACCAGCTTTCCCTTCTGGTGTTGGATTAGTAAAGCCACTGCATCCATCACACGCTTAAAAAGACCATGTGTGAACTTGCCTCCCACCCCAGCATCTCCTTTGTTGGTGGGGGGGGAAGAAAATGAGCTCTCCGGTTAGTGGTTAATGCTTGGAGCCAAGATGCAACTTTGCAGCAAATACAGTGGGAGAGAAAAATTCATGACACAGCCTTTCATTGAAAATCAATAAAGCCTAGACCTGCCTGTGATATACACACTCAATTTATTCCCCGCTCTGCTTGCTGCATCTTCGCCACCAAGCCCTCTCTCATCACTCCAGAACCTTGCTGGAGGACACGGTGCCCCTGCCACCTCTACCCTCCAGGTCACGGCACTGATACCACCAGAGCCACGTTAGCAGGGGACTGTCACCTCCCTGACCCTGGGTCCCTGGCCAGAGCAAGCTGTGCTCCCATGGGTGCAAGCCGGCACCCACAGCATCCCTCCCCACAGAGGGAAAGGGAGCCCAGATGGGTCCTCGTGTGACAAAAGCAATTTCAGAGTTTTCTTCCCTCTCCCAACAGGTGCCTACAGCTGTAGCAAGCTCCTGATTTGCACTTAAAACACCTCTGTCTTGAAAGCACATCTTCATTTCCCCTCATCCTAGCAGCCATGAAAACTTCCTGGAAGCAATGATGGACTGAGGCATCCTCCCAGGCCAAGCTCCAGCCCCACCTGAGCCTGACCCGAGGACCCTCAGCACTCAACCTGTCCTGCTCCCGCTTCCCCTCTGAGGGGGGGCTTAAGAGCCCTGCAAGGCACCCCAAATTGCTGCAGACTTAGGCATTCAACTCGGCCTTTAACCTCCATTTCCTCCCTGCCAGGTTGAAACACCCAGAAGCAGTGGGGCTGGCCCTGGGTGGGGGACCCCAAAACACTGGGGAGCCAGAGGAGCGACTGCTCCCTCAAGATGCTGAACAGCATTCCTAAGGTCATCTCTCCACCTCTGCTCTGTTCCAGCTCCACTCCTCTTCCCCAGATCCCCACGCTGCCACCCTCACCCACCACAGGGAAGAGGCCATGACACCAGGGTGAGGGGGCTGGTGCCCACCCATCCTTACAGCTGCTGCCGTTGGCATGGGGCGGGCTGCCCACGGCTGCGAGCTGGGGGAGATATGGGGAGAGGTGTGTGCCCAGCTGTGCCAGGGGCTTTGCCTTGATGCTCTGCAGCACAGCTTGACCTACTTTCTGAGGCGGCACCGTCACACCAGCCGCAGCCGGGCGCGGGGTTTCTCCTCCTCTACCACCACATACTATTGTCTTCTCTGAAACTGGCAGAGCGATCACATTGGGGCTGGCCAGGGTCCCCTCCCTGCCACCTCACTGCCTCTGCTGTCCCCTCTCTCACCTCCGGCCAGGATGGCTGCCTTTGAACGGGCTCCCTCCTTTCCTTGCCCTTCCCCAAAAAATTCACAGCACATCACAGCCAAGAGGAGGATTTATTGATCGTCTTATCTGTGTCTAATCCCAGCCGGAGCGCCGCGATAAACGGAGTCGGCTAAAGAAAATGCCTCCCTTCAAGGTCCCTGTGTTCAGAGCAGATTGCTACTAGTGGGGTGAAAAAGGGGGAGCAGCCCCCCCAGGGACTCCAGACCCATCTGCAGTGGGGAGAGCAGCCCACAATGGTAAAGGCATCCTAGTGAGGATAAAAGTGCCCCAAACACCCGTCTGTGGCCGAGGGCAGGGTGGGGGGACAGAGCAAACCCAAACCATTCCAGCTCCTCGATGGTAAGCAGTTTAAACACTGTTCCTCTGCAGTTCAGGAAGCCCTAATTCCAGGCATGACCTGAATCTCTTCAAAGAGAGAAGGGAGGGCAGGGCAGGCAAGCAAGGAGGGGGGGGGAGTCAAAAATGCCAGGGATGCTGATTTGTCCCCGTTCCCTTTCTGCAGAACATCCTCCGAGTGAAAAAAATCACCTCCTAAAAAGAAGGGACCCCCACGGAGCAGAGATATGATGGTGTCTGCTCCCAGAAATCCCCATCACCCAGCCTGGGCTGAAGATGTTGCAGGAGCAGGAGGGGTGATGTATGCTGTTGCCTTGGGAGAAGAGTCTGGGGTGTATCAGGCAGAGCAGGGGCCGCCCCCTTGGCACAAGGAGAGGAGGGACAGGGGAGATGGGAGACAGCTCAGCCCAAATGTGGCAGGGCCATATCCAGGTCAGCTGGTGAGCCTGCTGGGAAGCGTGGGCTCAGGCTATAAAAAGCACGGGCAAGATGCTGGGAGCACTGTAGAGTGGTGAGGAAGAGGTCAGGGTGGCCCTGCCCTCTAAGGGTGCCAGGGAGGCAATGGGCTGCAGAGGACAGCACCAGCCGGGTGGCACTGTGGGCATGAGTCCTTTTCCCTGGGATTTCCAAAGTAATGATACATAAAACAGCACTGACCAAGAGTTACTGCTGGTTCTCCAAAGGGATGTGGAGGAAAGGGGGACTGAGGCCACCAACAGGACAAGACTGGCAGGGGGAGAGAAGCATTTTGGCACCACAGCCCCACACCAAAGAGAAGGAAGAGAAGGAGCTGCCAACCTCTGCACCCCACTGGTGTGTAGCAACAAGAGGCTCCTGCAGCAGGGAGGAACCTGGAACCCCACTCTGCATGGCAGCAGACATTCCACTGGAAGAGGGATGAGGCCCCTGACCCAACATGCCTGTCATCCCCACAAGTCTGGACAAGGTTGAATCTTTCCCTTAGCTTGGCATTGCCCCAGATTTGGGAGAGCCAATGGAGAGAGGTGGAGCTGCACCAGGCTTTGATCCCAGGCTATTCCCACCCTGCTGCCCGTCACCCCATGCCATGATGTCCCAACTACTCAACCAAGGAGAATCACAAATCTATCCACAAGCCCACCCTGGAGGCCTGAGCTTTGCCAGACCCCGTGCCAAGTACCACAGAGCAAAGGGTTAATGGGTGACCTGGGGAAACTGTTGGGATGCCCAGTCCCTCCTGTGCCTCCAGATGAGACCCATGTGGGTGACCATCACTGCAGCCCCCCCAGCCCTGAATTCAGTAGAGCCTGGCAGGGCTGTCAGGCCCCATCATGACTCATGCAGTCAGTTCTCCCTTCGAGCCAGAAAAAGAATGAAAAAAATAAAATAAAATCAGGCAAGCAGCCGAAAAACTGGAGATAAACAGAGGGGAGAGGGGATGGAGGCAGCTAGTGAGTCCCTGGCACTGGTGTGAGGTGTGAGGAGAGCACAGAGGCTGTTCTGGCCAGCAGCAATCCACCCACCAGGCATAGAGAGCACAGAAGGGCCACCACTGCCCTGGCACTGCCTTGGCACAGCCCTGGCACGGGTGGCAGCCACCTGCAGGGAACCCCTGGGAGATATCCCCAGGGCAGCAGAGCTTCCAGCCTTGGGACCAGGACCACCAGTGGTCAACTTGGCCCCACACACACCTCCCTGTGCTGCAGTGAGCAGACCATGATCATTCCCAGGTTTTTTTCCCCTCCCCTCTCTAAAAAACCCATGAGCTCAGCTGAGGATGAAGCCCAAACCCCCAGCTCAACCCTCCACAGCTGAGCCACCCACTGCCCCAAAGACTGAAAAAGGAGAAAAGCCAAAAAACCTCGATTTTTACAGTTAAAATCAAATATGTCACTTCAGCAACAAATTAGCCTGCCTGACTGGCAGAAATAGCTCTGTTAAAATATACATACATAGTATGTTTTTTTTGGTTGCCTTTCCTAAATGAGTTCAAAAATGGGGAGGTTTTCAAGTCCCTGTGGACAGGGAGTCTTTCTGCTCCCTTCCCTGCACCCAGCGAGGTAATTATCTGCCAGGAGCCCGCTGTTGGATGCCTGGTTACACCGCTAATTAGCAGGATCGAGCCAGCCCCCCAGGGCACCTTGGGCCCATCCCCATCCCTCGCTGCCTTTCTCCTCCTCCTCACCCTGGGGTGCACAGCAGAAGAGCACCTTGTATGGAGCACTGAAGCCAGGAGGGCCTTGTCCTCCTCCCTTGGGTACCAGAGGTGCAAACATGCCCGTGCCCACCCAAGGGGTGAGGGACAGAGGATGGAAGGAGCCCAGAAACCCATTGCCAAGAGACTCTTCCTTGCCACGAGGCTACCTGGGGGATGAGGACACAGAGGAGAGCGCTGCTTCTGCTGGTACCAAAGTCCATCACTCCAAGTCTGCTTCAATCTCTTCCAGGAGGAACGCCCAGGAAGCAAAAGCTTCCCAAGGAGTCTCCTCTTTGCAAAGGGAAAAGAAAACAAGCTCTGAGCTGGCAGACATTGAGCTCGCGGGAGAGGCAGGGCTGCTTTCCACGCCTGGGCTTCTCTCCTTTGTGCTCCTCACGAGCTTCCCCGGCTCCTCACCAGGCTGCCACCAGGCAAAAGTCCCATTTAAAGAAGTCTCCAGCTGGGCACGGGCACAGCGTGAGCCGCCCAGACACCAGGGTGACTGTCTGCTGAGCAGCACGGGAGGCAACCAGCGGGGAGATGCCCCCTCTGGCACGTGACACGCCGGGAGGAGCGTCCCCTCATTCCCAGCCCAGCAGTCACAGGCTTTGAGAGACACGAGGGAGCTGTGGGAGCCCAGACACCCCTATGAGGATGGCTCTGGGATGCCAGGACACATCCAGTCATCCTCCTTATCAGCAGAGGGAGAGGATCACGATGGGACACACAGAGGGATGCTCTCCACCCTTGGATCTCTCCGTGAGGAGCAGCCGGGTAAGCTGGAGAACTCGCAGGACAGCTCAGGCTCTCCAGATTTACACCCATCCCTTCCTAACACTGCAGCACGAGATTTCCAGTGCCCCACATTGCCAGGAGCAGGGACTCTGGATCTCACAGGAACAGCAACAGTGAGATCAGGGGCTATTCTCAGTATTGCCAGGCACCTAAACTGGGCAGCCAGTACAGAAAGCCAGGGAATGCAGGCAGGAGCTATACCAGCAAGCCCCAGATCACCACTGCAGGGCCTCCAAGTCTTCCCTGGAGCCTATACACACACACAGAGACCATCCTCCATCCCCTGGAGCCTCCCACCTCTAGCTGTATGTCCCACCCTGCCCCAGGGAGCCCAGGGTAGGGCTGAAATAGCCCTCAGTCTGCCAGGGCAAACCCAGGGCTAGTGTGTTCCCAGCATCTATCCCTGCCCTCTGCCCACTTGGTTTAGCTCCCCGAGGAGAGGCAGAAGGGGATGGTGCTGGTCCCATGTGCCAGGGCTGCCCTCAGCCCCACAGCAAGATGTTGGTGGGGCACCTCCTGAGGCCAAAATCCCCGTTTGCCCTGGGAACACCCAAGGTGGGACAAGCACAGGGCTGATTCCCATCTCCCCATCACCATAAGGAAAACAGCTCTGTCCCCCCATTCCCCTCCCTCTTCCTGCAAGGTTTTGGGGCCCCCCAAAGGCAGGGAGCTGCTGGGAGGCTGCACCACCCCAGCTGGACGGAAGGAACAGGCACTCACCCGGACACCATCCCTGGGTATCTCAAGCTCCTCTTCCCATCTCCCCCCACTCAACCACGAGCGAGCCCAGGCTGCCAGGCAATCCAGAGCCCGCTGCTCCACGCTCACCTGTGCTCTGCCCCTCCGGAGAGAGGCTTGGAGCTGCTCAGCCTTTGCCACAAACTCCCCTCCTCGGCAAGACATCAGTCTGTGGGTGCTGCTCGCCCCTTCCACGCGCTGGCTGCTCTGCTTGCCTCGGGGAGTGTTTTTTTTTTCCCCTTCCTTCTCCCCCCCCCTACACCCCCCTACACCCCGGAGCGTTTTGAATGTGCAGATGCCCCAGCTTCTTAAAATTCAGCCTGGGGGCGTGGGAAGTGTTTTGGAACATGCCCAAGCTGTCTGCTCCGTGCGTGCGTGCTGCTAAAAACGAGCCACCTACGGTCCCCCCTCCCAGCTCCTGCGCCTCGCCGAGGAGGAGCCAGAGCTGACGCGCCCAGGGCCGGGATCAAAGAGCCACCAACCATCCCGTGGGCCCCCCAAAACTTCTCCACTCCACGCCAACTGGCAAACTTTGTACATGAGCTGGGTGCTGGATGGATAGGACAGTCCTGGCAATGGTGGCCTTGTCTCAGCGCTGCCCCCCCTTTGCCCTGTGGTGACAGTGGGGAAAGAGTGTTGGGTACCACACAGGTAGAAAACAGGTGCAGAAAAGCAGATTATTTGCTCTCACCCTTGGATGCAGCAGCAGGACTGGGGAAGAGTCTAGACAAGAGTCAGAGGAGTGGTGGAGGGAGTTGAGGTTGTTCAGCCTGGAAAGAAGGAGGCTCAAGGGAGACCTGCTGGCGCTGACAGCTCCCTGACAGGAGGTTTGAGTGAGGCAGGGTCAGTCTCTACTACCAAGGGAAAAGCACCAGGACAAGAAGAAATGGCCTCAAGTTTCCCCAGGGGAGGTTTGGGTTGGAGCTGAGGAATTTCTTCCCCTCCAGGGTGGTCCAGGCCTGTCCCAGGCTGCCCAAGGCACTGGTGGAGTCCCCATCCCTGGAGGGGTTTCAAACCCATGTGGATGTGGAGCTGAGGGACCCGGTTTAGTGGTGCCCTGGCAGCACTGGGTTAACAATTGGACTTGATGACCTTAAAGGCCTGTTTCACCCAAAACAATTCTATGATTTGGTGACTGGAAGGTGGACACAGCCCTCCACGTGTCACAGCAACGGGCTGTGCTATGAACACGTGTTCAGGATACCCAGCTCAGCAGCCCTGCCCAACAGCTGAGCATCCACGTGGTACCACAGCCCAAGGAAGCGGAACACGTCTCCTCCCCAGCTATTCCCAAGAGCTTTCCTGACAAATCAATGAGCTACAGAGAGATTTAACAACTTAACCTGGAACACACTGCTAGCAAAGCCCAGCTTGCCTAAGACAAGCAGCTCTCAGTGGGGTGCCCAGCCAAGACAAGAGAGAAACACCACCTTACACCAGTTCAGTATCTGGCCTCGGCAGTCATCATGCTGAGAAAAAAAAAAATAAAGAGAATTTCAACCATTGAGGCTACAGAAGAGCCAGGCTGACCCTTCCTGCCATGTCCAGGGTGTGTGATGAAGGCTCCAGGGCCCGCAGAGACAGGCAGAGTGGGGGCATCTCCAGCCCCCCTGCCTGGCTCTGGCTTCACAACACAAGCTGTTTAAAATCAGTGACAAGGTTGCTCTTCCCTTTGCTTTTAAATCCCTCCAGCAATCTGGCCTTCAAATGCTCATCAATCCATTCAGGGCACTCTCCCGCCTCCCCCTGCCATCACTTCTCTGCAAATTTGAGTGAAATTGATATTTTCCTACCAGAAACATGAAATTTCAAACACACAGAACATTGGATTTGAAAGCTGACTTTTGTTGGGAAGGTGCCTGTCTCTTTGTTCACAAAAGGGCTCATTTTTCCTGGAAAAGGGCCCAGATTTTGAGTGAAAGATCAATAACATGCAGAAAACGGGTCCTTTTATTTAATTTTGCCACGATACCAAAAAGAAAAGAAAGAATCCAATGCTGAGAATGAATGACTTCAAAATATTTTGCATTTGTTTACCCCACTGCCATGCTGGAGCATCTATTTAAAGGAGCTCCATGGGAAGGCTGCAGCTTCTGGGGCTCCCTTTGAGCTCTGCTCCAGTACCTGATGGGACCCTATTGGAGAGAGCAGCCCCAGTATCACCCCAGCCCTTCTTGGGGGGAATTATTAGATATTTAACTGCTGCCTCTTCTGCCCTGTCTTGGATGGAGGCCAAGGAGCTCTCCCAGTGAAATGCTGGAGAAGGATGACCCTCTGCCCATGGGAATTATTGAGGCAGAGGGAAATCAAACTTTTATTTCAATTACAGGGGTGGGGGGAGAAGAAAAAAAAAAATAATTAAAAAAGAAAATTAAAACCCACCACAAAGACACAGCATTCAAGATGCTGTGCAACAGTCATGACATGCTGCATCCTCCCTGATCCATATGGGGGAAAACTAACACTTTGGCAAATTTATGAAGATGTGTGAAAAGTGATTATATTCCTGAAAATATCTCAAGTGGAACGGCCTACCTGGCATATTTTGTTAGTCATGAAACACGCTCCCTCCACCGACTGTAGTTTGTGGCTTCCCATCTGCTTAAATACTTTAAATACTGAAACTTACTTGCTTTTTTTTTTTTCCCTTTCTTTCTTTTTTTTTTTTTTTTTGAAGCCAAAATAGCAGAAAAATCGTGTCCTGCTGACTCAGGGGCGCGGGGAGCGGGACACGCTCGCCACCAGCGAAGGGATGCAAGAAGATGCCACGCCAAGAGGGTGAGCAAGAGGAGCATTTGCCACGCTGCTGACAAAGTCCTGCCTCTGGCCCTCAAATGCAAAGAGGTCAGATTGTGTTAATCGAATTAAGAGCATCAAGTGCAAATCAAAGGAAGAAGATTTTGGGTCAGGCGTGGGCGCCGATGGGAAAAGGTTAAAGAAATGGCACCGCTTTGCCATTTTCCTGCTGTTTTACCAGCAATAAAAGGTGACAGTTGGAAAGCTGACAAGTCCTTGCTGCCCAGACCAGCTTTTTGTGAGAGATGGGGGGTTTCTGGGCACCTGGATCAGGGCAGCTACCACCCTGCCCCTTCCCCCCCCCCCAATGCCCCTTTCATCCCAGGGGAGATGGGGAGAAGGCTCCAAGGCGCCAGGGTTCACTAAGCCCTAAGAAGTGCCAGCATCCTCCCCAAGGGACCAGGCTGCCTACCTACTGCCCTCTCCTGCTCTTCAGTTAATAGCTCCTAGTTTAACCCCCAGGCTGGAGTGGCTCTGAGCAGGGTGGCAGGAGGTGGGGTGAGCAGCCAGTGCTCAGCACCACACCGGGAAGCCCCAGCGAAGGCCAGTGCATGCAGGGCTTTGGCAGCCAGCATGAATGAAAACCATCCAGGAAGCCCTGACTCAAAGAAGATGGCCAAGGGAGAGCCCCAGCAGCAGAGAACCCACCCCCCAACCCCAAACCAGCTTGGGCACAAGTCCATTCCCACCAGGCTTCCCTGGAGGTGCCCTTGGATGCACTCGTTCATCCCGAACCCCAAAAAAACCCTCTGGGTACTGCCAGCAAGCAAAACATTTAACCACAAAGGGATAATTTGGTGTCATTTGAGCAGTTATCTCCTGGTTGCTCCCGTCCACAGCGTGTAGTACTCAGGGTGTAACTACACAGCAATTACTCTTAGCCTGACTATGGAGAACCATCAAACTCGATGGGAGCATCTGGGCCAAATCGCCTCCTCCCCGGGGCGCGTGGGCTGTGCTATAGAAACCCCAGCTACAGACACACATAAAGCAGAGCAGAGACCAGCAGAATATGATGAACGTTTTCCCAAATGGCAGTGCAAAGCTGAATATTAGGTGATTTATGGCAGGTTCCCTCCAAGTGAAAATCTCTCTCCTACCATGGTGGGTTTGGGTTGGTTTTTTTTTTGCAGCTCATTCGGCTTTTCATTTGCTGAACGAATCTGTGCTGTTTTCCCTTGCAAGATGGGGCTCCATCATTTGTGTTTTTTTACAGGTTGGGGTTTTTTTCCCCTCCTCTTAGGAGAAAACCATCTCTCCTCCTGTTCTCTGCGAGCGTAATTCTGCATCCCCAGCTGGTGTGTGAGAGTACTGGAGTTATTCCCGCTTTCTGGGGGGATAAATCATGTCAGAGGCAGGGGCTTTTGTTCAAGGACCAATACCTGGAGGAGGAGTTTCTCCTTCCAAATGGAGCTAGTCCCTGGGAGAAATAATCCCACTGGAAATAATCCAGTGCAAAGCGGGTTTATTGCATCTTTTTAAAGGCTCTTCCTGGCTGACAATTGATGAATTCATAGCTACCAATATCCATTAGAGGGTTTATTTTATTTCTTGTTAGAAAATAAAATAAAAAGGCAGAGCCTGAGAACAGTAAAACCAGCCACAGAGACCAAAGACTGACAGCAGCTGCCTGGCAGACAGTGAGTGAAAATGCTCTGACAAGATGAAATGTTTTTTCTTTCATTGAAATCACTCCCTTTCCGAATGACTAATACGCAGCTATCGCACCATGGATATTTCCAGAGTGATGAGATGTTTTTAAAATATCTCACTGTGCCTCAAAATACCTCACTCTGGCTCAATAGATCATCCAAAACACCACCCACGGAAATCATAAATAAATAGATACTATATTGCCATAGAAGAGCAGACTGGACAGGGCCAGGGCAGCATCCTTCAGCGGCAAGTAAACAAGGCTGCTGAACTCCTCACCCAGGCACGTGGCTGCTGCAGAGAGGCTTGTTGGAGATGGAGACACCAAACTCTTGCAAGCACCTTCTCTAGTCACTTTTTCCTCTCCCCCACACCTCTGCAAACCTGCCTCGTGCAGATTAACCCCTCCATGTCACCAATCTCTCCTTGATTGAGCAAACTGGAACTAAGAGGTGCAATGGACCCCAAGGTACCACAACAACCTGCACTCACCAGCACGGTGGCCCCCAGGAAGGTGGCCTATAGGCTCTGGCCCACAGGGCACTGTTGGAAATCACATATCCCCTTGGGCATCCCCTCGCCTATGCCAACAGCTTCAAACACCAAGCAGCAGGACCAGAAGGTGCAAAGAGTGTGGGGAAAAAGCCAGCATTAGGGTGCCAGACCAGCAGCCCCCATGGCACCTCTCCCGGGTCCCTCTGGCGACGGGTCCCACCTGGCAAACAGCACCTGACTTCAGAGCCAGGGACCTCTGCAAGGAGAGCTCAATAGCACAGGCAGAACTCCCAGAGAGTCCAAGGGCAGATGTACTTTAAAAGCAGCCTGAATCCTGCTGCCCACTGCTGAGATCTGGCCCAAGCCCCCCAAACTGCAGGCAGTCCAGCACCACCTCCCCCTGCAGGAGCTGCAGCTGCTTGTTCTCCTCCCTAGGAGCCAGGGAACAGTTTTGTTTTGCTGATTGAAGGAAAAGAGAGTAAATTGTTTTGAGGAACTGAAAATGGGCTCCTTTGCTTTCCTCAGCAAAGTAAAAAACAAAAATAATAGTTCAGGTCACCCAGGCAGGGTTGTTCCCAAGTTGTTTCCTCTTTACAGGCATTTACCAAACTGCATTTTGAAACTTTGGGAGATGAAGTGGCTTTCCAGAATAGCCAAGTCAAAATAGATCCCTCAGAAACCACAGATGGCCTGACGCTTGTCATCTTTTTTTTTTCTCCAAAAGAGCTGAAACTGCTTGTCCAGCACAGCAAGAGATGGTGGTTTCCCTGGCTTTGGGAAAACAACTTGTCTCTAGAAATTCAGTCCATGGGGAATCCTGCAGTGATGGGTCATCAACATCCCCCTCAGAGCTCAGCCAGCCCCAGTCCTTCCCCACAACCTCTGCTCAGCTTTTCCCTCAGCCTCCCTTTCCTGCCACCAGGAACAGGCAGCACTGGAGGGGGCTGGAAAGAGATGACAGAGATGCTGCAAAGGCAAGAGGGAGAAAAGCCAAGCCCTGCACTTCCAATGAAGACAGCTCCAACATCTGTCCTCAGCCAGAAATGTATTCACCCGCACAGACACACTCATCAGATGAGGCTCTAAAATATTTACTGCCCAAATATCAATCCTCATAAAGCCAGGCAGCCATTTGGGCTCAGGGAGGGGGAAGGAGCCGGGGAGGGTTGTCAATAATGTCATAACCACGGGCAATTTTATGTATCTCTGGAAATGGCCGAGGAACACGCAGTTTGACAGATGTGCAAACGGGTAATGCAGGCTTCCTAGTTATGAGCATGAGGATGTCAAGAGGAATAGATGAGCAGTAATTCAAAGTATATTGGGCTTAGAGAAGTACACGGGCATCGTAATGAATACGGGATGGGCACTGCGGAGGAGGCAGGGCTGGGAGGAGGTGGCCGGCTGGCCTGGGAATGCAGCCCCTGCCAGTGCCACGGGAGGGACTGTGGGGACTCCAGTGGGCAGAGTCACGCTGCTGTGGGGTGTTACAGCACCAAGGGATGTGTCAGTCTGCCTGCTGCAGCCTGGGGCTGCATTGACCTCCTGGCTGACTTCTCCTTCCCATCGACATCCCTACACAAGCGTCTCCTACCTGTTCCTTTTCCATGCTGGGAAACTCACGGAATGTCAGGGGTTGGAAGGGACCTAGAAGATCATCTAGTCCAACCCCCCTGCCAAAGCTGGGGCACCTAGACCAAGTTACCCATGAACGCATCCTGATGGGTTTGGAATGTCTCCAGAGGAGGAGACTCCACAATCTCTCTAGAGAGCCTGTTCCAGGCTCTGTCACCCTCACTGTGAAAAAGTTTTTCCTTGTGTTTACCCTAAACCTCTTGTGCTCCAACTTGCACCCATTGCCTCTTGTCCTGTCACTGGATGACACTGAGCAGAGTCTGGCTCCATCCTCCCTACACTCACCCTTAACATATTGACAGACACTGATGAGGTCCCCCCTCAGTCTCCTCCAGGCTAAAAAGCCCCAGCTCCCTCAGCCTCTCCTCATAAAGGAGGTGCTCCACTCCCAAGGTTTTGCCCAAACACCTGCATTTTTCACCAAGAACAGTCAAAGAAACCTCACTGAGAAACCAAATGAAGTTTCAAGTTTAGGCTCAGCAGAGCTACAACTTTTCTTTTTTTTTTTTCTTCTTTTTTTTTTTTTTTTTATTCCTTGCTTCCATCTCCAAACTGAAAAACATCCCCCAGCACCACAGTGAGGCCATGGCCACCCCCAGCACCTCCTCCAGAGCACAGGCACCACTCACACCTATGACTAGTGCCTCGCCCAGCATTCCCCCATCCCACCCTGGCTGCCAGGAAAAGCCAGCACATCCCAGCCACACACTACACCTCCGGCCTCACGCTGCTGCCACCCCTCTGCACGCTCCTACCCCATGGGACCACGGAGCCTGGATGGCTTCCAGAACAATGCCAAGATGCTGGAAATAAAGCAGATTAAACAGAAATGCCACGATGCTGGGACGTGCCTCTCCTTGAACGTTGGCTTTGCCAGGGGAGGGCTGCAGCGTGTTGCAAAGGGGAGCGTCGGCGGCTCCGTCCAAGCCTGGGATGAGCTCGCAGACAGTTTGGCTCCACTCTTTTTTTTTATCCCAGAGATTCGCCTCCTTCAGCATTTCTGGCAGTGAAATTCCCACTCCCCCACCTCCTGCCGTGCTCTTCAAAAGGATCCAGTCATCGGCTGTGGTGGTAGAGCCAAGCACACCCTTCCTCCCTCTCAAGTCCCCCCTGCAGTTCCCGCTGAGAAGTTCATCGGTTTTCCACACCCTGGTGCTTTTGTGGAGGGGGGGGGGGGGAATTACTCATGAAGGCAAGTGGGCACCCCACACAACAGCAAGCCTCACTAAAGTGATTTTTCTTGTGGAAAAAAATCCATGAATCACGGTAAAAGTCAGTCTGGATTGAACAGAGACACGCTGCTCGTCACTGTTACAAAGAATTAATAAGCAATCCTTTTTTTGGTGGCTGATTTGATGAAATACGACTTATGCCAACCATTCACTAATAAACTATTGCAACATCCAGCTGCAAACTTCCCCTGCATGTGCTCTGGGAGCTTCACCTGTGGCTCATGGTGTGCCACAGGGTTTTGTAAGGTCAAATAGCTGATAACTAAATAAGCCTGAACCTTAAGGAAATGTTTCATCCAAGTCTCAGACCTCCTGTCTTCATTCCCAGGAGCCACTCTGGGCACTGTCTATTCTGCACACATGTTGCTCAGTGAATAATTCCACTAGAGCCAGGGAACTCTGCCCCGGGTGATACAAGGGGTCACCCCACAAGGAGGAAGGGGCAGGACCCTGACACGTAGCAAATCTCCTCCACCTTCCTTAAAATCCCCTCACAGTCACCGCCCCAACCAAGCTAGGGGTGGCAGAGACTGGGAAGGGGCATACAGGGAATCTCTGCATGGATGCAGCTGCTCTGACCCAATGAGACAACCAAGTGGGAACAAACCCATGAGAGCTTCTTTCCCAAAAAGCAGTCTTTGCTTTAAATTTAACCTTTTTCTCCTGGCAGCACCCTACTGTGCACAAGGGCTCTGCCACGACACGGAATATCAGCAGCAAACTTCAATGCCTACAGTTGCAATGGCAGAAAAGAAGAGATAATTGCACTTCTTACAGCAGCAAGCTTCTCTTGGGGAAACTTTCCCTGCTAATGAGGCTGCTGTGGCCTGAGATTCAGTGAGAGTCAAGAGGGCAGGTCCTGCTGCCAGCTCGTGGTGGATACAGGCAGAGAGCAGGGAGGTGAGAAAAGCAGCCCAGGTAATGACCACCATGGTGCCAACCTCCTCGCCTTGCAGCTTACTGGACTTTAGTTTTCCAGAGCTAGCACTGTACAACCAGCTGGCCTGCATTTCTTTCTCCTTAAAAACGAAAAGCCAGCTATATGAGCTATTGTCTCCTTGGCCTCCTCTTGCCTTTGGCTATATGCTGGTTTCAAGGCATCTCCCAGTAGAGCTGCACCTGCCATCCAATCCTAGGTCTCTGCAAAGGATTTTCTGCACCGGTGCCCACACGCTTACAGATCCTGGGGAGCCTGTGGCTGGCACTGCCAGGGGGGGACTGGGGATGAGCCTCTCTGCCACTGAGTGCCAGCTGCTGAGCGGGTCACTTGGGCTGCAGCAGCTGGAGGTGGAGATAGCAATTTGTGTGCTCACCTGGAAAGGCAGACATCCTCCCATCCCCTGAAGAGCTGATGAGAAACCAGTTCCTGCCTTTTCTCCTGGAACTTTACCACACTCAAAGGGAAGGCACAAATTCCCACCTCCTTCAGACTCACCAGCCCCATGGGTGAGACAGCTCTGAGGGAGAAACCAGCTTCCAGGGAAATGCTTGGAGGGTGGTGGCTGCAGCCAGCAGGGACCCCATCTCCCCTTTTGCAGTGCCCCACAGGACCACATCTGTGGTGTGCCCAGCACATCCCAGGGCAGAGCCACTGCTCCCCAGCACCTCATCGTGACTCTGGACACACACATCCCAGAAGCATGGGACCACTATCGCTGAATTCACTCCCTGGACCCAAGCAGAGGCAGCAGGAAGGCTTGGAAAAGTAGAGCAAGAGAGAGGGAGGGAGGCCCAAAGCCACAGCTGAGCACAGCACAGTGGCTCAGGCTGCACAGCCAAGGCTGGCAGCATTGCTCTGGTTACCTGCATGACCTTGAGAGCCCAGGACAAACTGCAAAGAGGAGAGGGAAAGCCTCCAGAGCCAGCTCTGTGTGCTGCTGGGGACAGGGAAAGTCAGGCAGGGTACAGAGGGATGCTCCAGCTCCCTTTGGGCTGGAGCATTCCAGATGGGCCAGGCTGCTTCTACCTCTGTCTCAGCCCCTTCCCCAAAAACACAGCTCACAACCCTGAGCTCTGCACAGAGCTTTAGCAGGTCTCGAGTTTTCTTTCCACACAAGCACACGTGAGGGGAAGTGAACGTGCCATGTCTCTCCCCTGGCATCCCAGCTCTCACCCAGGGCAGCACGAGGGGGAGGCTCTGCCTGCTGTCCCCAGAGGGAAGGGCAGCCAGGCCCAGCTCTGCCATGCAGGAGTCACTGCCAGCACGCAGGCAGGCTCCCCACATCCCAGCCGGCGGATCTTGAGAGCTCAGAATAAATATTTAAAGGTGAAGGGAAAAAAACCACCATCAACCCACCCCACCCCTCTCTGCGAGCGAGTTCTCAGTCTTTGCTCTGGAATTTGAGGCAGAGACAGACAGAAATATGACAAAGGAGACGCAGGTTTCAGCAAATCATGGGCACATCAGAAGTGATGGGTTTCAGATGCTTTGCTGCAAGATAAATTCCCTCTTGGCCGCACGCCTGACAACCCTGACAGCCCTTGGGGACTGTGAGTCTGCTCTCCCTGCAGACACACAGGGCTGCAGTGAGCCCACCTCCTTTCACCCATCCACCCCAGAGAATGCCCAGCCAGTGACAGGAGCCAGGGCATTACCCAAATCCCTTTCCAAGTCAGTTAAAGCTGCTCCCAACCCATGGGGACGTGTGTTCCCTTCTCACCCCGTCCTGCGAGCGTGCAGAGGGCAATGGGCTCTGCAGCAGGCTGCTGGACAAATGGAGTCCCCATCCACAGAGCAGATTTCTGCCAGAGGAGCAAACCACAGCTCAGCTCTCTCCATGCCTCACGTGAGCAATGGCTGGGGGGAAGAAGGGAGGTGACAGCTCCACTCAGCTCCCCACAGCCCTGTGCTGGGCCACAGCTCGGAGGCAGTGGCCAGAGCAGCCACAGAGAACGGGCTGTTCTGTACAGCAAGGCTGTCCTCAGGATGCTTTTATTTCCAGAGAGAGCTCATTAGATCTGGTTGTGCAGGAGTTCAGAGTTTTTTTTTTTCTTTCCTGTTACCAAGAGCTGGAAAACTCCACTGAATAACATCTCTGAGCACGGGTGGAACAAAGACAGGGCACGGGCGTCAAGCAGCAACAAAACAAGAGATAATCAAAGCTGCTGCTGCAAGCCTCACATCAGTTCCCATCTCTGTCTCCTTTGGATTTCCCAGCCTCTGCTCACTCAGTCCCCAGTGGCACTCAGCAGCCTCTGGCGTGCCAGAGCTGTGCCCAGCCCACCCACCCACCCCACCACCAGGGACTGCAGCCTGGCCAGAGCTGCTCAAAGAGGGAAGGAGCTGCAGAGGGGGTTGAGGTGGCAGGGAAGCAGATTCCAGGCTCTGTCTGTGGTATTGCTACAGGAGGGGTTTCATACAGGCACATCCTATTCAGGGTGGGTGCTGAGGGATGCTCTGGGATCAGTGTGGAGTAGCCACCTCTTTGCCAAGCCCTGATGCTCCTCTCCCATCACTGCACGGTCCAGCAGACGCTGCAGGGCTGCAGCCAAGACAACACGTACCAACAGCAGGAGATAAGCCAGCTCCCCAGATATGATCACAAGCCTCATTATCTCCTTAACCCTCATGCAGTTCACTTATCCACCCCAGATCTATTTCTCTTTATCTGAATCCTCCTCCTGCTCCTTCCCATCTCTGGCCCCGTGGTCGCTCACAGGGCATGGTGGCTTTCCCAGAAGGAAGGGAATCTGCTGGAGAGCCTGATGCCCTGGGGCTGCCACTCACACAGCTAATGGGATAGACTCAGATTGACTGGCCCCAGCGATTTAAAGTTAATAAAATGTTGAAAGCAGCCCTATAAATCACCCATGCAGGAAGTGACCTGGACAGGAGGCCTAACGAGTTAGCAGAGAGTTTTATTTAAAAGCCATTTGTCTGAGAAACGCAACACAAAGAGTCAAATAACTCTTAGGAAAACAGCAGTGCTGGAGCTACCAGGAGGATTAGAGAGGGCTGGATATTTATGGCTGAGAATGTCAGCCTCAGCAAGGAGAACTAGCCCTCCTTCCCCAGCTGGAGCAGCCCAGCTCCAGAGGTGCAGGCAGGGAGTTCCCAAAAGGAATCAGGACAAGCCAGACCCCAGCTCTGTCTTATATTTTTACCCTGGGGCCACCAAGACCTTCTCACAGACCTCCCAAAACAGGAGTCTTGTGCCCACAGTCCCTCTGCGACAGGCTGGTGGCTGCATCTTCCTCCAGGCCCCAGCTCCCCTCCACAGGGACTGCACCCATGGAGACTCTCACACATTACTGCACGCAGCTGATGCCTCTCTTTGCAAGAAGCAGCTTGAAAACAACAGGCTCCAAAATCTCAACTCCAAAGAATCACAGAAATTGGGCTTTTTTTTTGTTTCTAAACCTGATTTCCACTCCTCAGGCATGAACACTGATTTCATGCCCCTCAGGAGGTCAGTTAACCCCACACTCTGCCCTGCCTCACTCCCTGCAAACCAACCTCTACTCCTTTCACCTTAAAAAACCCTACTGCAAAGTGCAAAGAGCAGGTTCCACTGGGACAGAGGCTCAGCCCTCTCCCAAACACCTCCCTCATCAGCCACCCCTCACTCCTCTGCCACAGGAATCCTCCAAAATACCCCAAAGACCATTTACAGTGGGAGGAAAGGCAGCGTGTGCTCGGGAAGCCTCCTGAGCATCATTAAGTAGTAAATTATAGACAATTATTCTTGGAAGTCCATCGGGGAAGCAGAGGCAGCCGGTCCCACCCAAGACTGGCTCCTCACAGCAACCCAGGAGCAAATTCAGAGATGCAACATGGTTTGTGAGAAACAGGTTCCACCAGGAGCTAACCCACCTTCAAAATACTTTTTCATTGCAAGACAAGGAAAGTTCTGCCCCCTGAGGCAACACCTCACCCTCCCAGCAAGCTGAGGGTGAGAAGCAAACTGCAATGACCCACAAAACAAACAACCCGGCTCCCCCTCGCCCTTGTTCTTCCCAGAAGCAAAGGATGCAGTTCTTACCTTGGGAGGGATACAGGAGGCTGGGTGCAGGTGCAGCAGGTTCTCCTCACCAGCAACAGGCACCTTCCTGGGGAAGCCTAACAGCACCAGGGGGCTGCGGCCGGGGGGCTGCTCCAGGGACAGCTCTGTGGGCGCTGAGGGCGGCTCATGGCTCCCGGGCACAGGGGGCTGCAAGTGAGAAGGTGCAGGAGACATCAGGCTGGGAATGCATGGACTCAAATGCTTGCCAACTAAACCCAATCCCACAGAGTGTCTGGCTTGGAAGTCAGGAAGGTGAACAGCTTCAAATTATTGACTTTTTCCTGTCTTGCTCTTCTTTCCCTGCTCCCCATCATCAAGGAAAAAAAGAGGGGTCAAGTCAGACCTGCTTAGCAGGACACTAAACAGAAGTGAATGCTTGAAGAGATCCAGCACCCCTTGAGGGGCTCCTGCCAGGCATAGGGTGGTATCTGGGAGCAGCTTCCAGGGCACTGCTGGTGGGGGGGGGCAGAAAGCACAAGCCTGCACAAGAGGAGGATCCCCCAGCTCAATGAGCCCAGCTGGAGGTTAATGGGGTCAGGGAACCTCTTCCACCTGCTGCCAAGCCAAGGGCAATACTAAGAGAAAGCAAGTCCTGAGCAGCCAGCCCTCCTTCTGACTTTGATGCTGAGAGAGAAGCAAGCCCCATTCCTGATGGAGGAGGTGGCACCTTCACCTGTCCTCTAACCAGCTTCACCTCCTTGTGCAGCTCCATCCTCTCCAGCACAGGCTGGATTTAATACATTTGTTTAGCAGAGAGGTCCCCAAGGCAGACCTCACCTTACTTATTTTTTTTTTGGTGTCTCAAACAGTTTTGAGCAGCCAGTGTTTAACAAATTACTAATAAAATGATGGTGCCTTGAAAAATAGACTCTGCTGTCCTCAGGAAAAGGGCCACGTGTCCCAATTACTCCGAAGGGCACCTCTTTAGACCTCGCTGAGCAAATGGTATTTAGCCACAGCCACCTTTTAATGGGAATGATGTGATCCTGCACCAGCTGCAGTCAAGTGTATCACATCTGAAGAGATCCCTGCACTGCACAGCGAGAGGGCGAGGAGGAGAAGGAGGAGGAGGAGGAAGGATGGAACCAAGCATTAACTGAGGTATTTCTGAGAGGCCATCCCCAGCCTGAGGTTCTGGCATCCTATCCCAAGTTGCCAGCTACACTCAGCATCTCTCAGTCATCAAAAGTATCCACGAGGTTCGTGGCTGAGGCTGGCAAATATTTGCCAAGGATTCTTCCAAATCTCCGAGCCCACCACGGGCTTCCTGCAGATTTGTTTGCTGATTGTGGTCCTCGTTTGCAAAAGGAAAGCAAAGAGTGCAAGGGCTGCACCATGCAGGGAAAGGTGAGTGAGGAGGAGCCTATTCCCTAGGGAAGGCTCCTAACGAGGGCTCAGTAATTAACAACTGCAGCACTGCAGTGCCGTGGGGTCTCACACCCAGCTCCTGACTCTGATGGTGGCTAAGGGAAGCGACCTCCCAGCAAAGGCAGCACTGGAGAGTGGAAAGAGGCTGCTGGGGATGGCTGGGTGTCAGCAGCACCTCTGAGGTGTATGGGCAGCAATTGCCCTGACCTCAGCTCCCAGAGCAGACAAGATGCAAGGTGGTGGTGGGGAAGGATCCTCTCCCCTTCCCCACTCTCCCAAAGACATTCCCACCACATTCTCTTCCCCAGCCTCTCCTCTGATCTTGGCACTTCACCAAGCACCAGCCCAGCCCAAGCACACAGCTAATTAGCTTTGCTAATGAATCACAATTCCCATTGTTTATCCTTTCCTTCTCGCAAGAACAACCCTGCTGCTTCCTGCTGTCCTAAGCTGCCATGGCTCTCCTGAAGCACCAGCAGAGCTGCTGGAGCTGGCCCTGGGGAACAGGGGGCACTGACCACCTGAGGTTGATGCCACTCCCCAAGTACCACCTGTGGCCACCAGCACCACAGCCTGGTGGTCTTCTGCTCTCCAGCCACAGGATGGTTATCTGTCTGTTCCTCCATCAGATCCCCCCCAGCCAGACACCCCAGACTTGCTCCAGGGAGCAGGCACTGCAGCCAGAGCTGGCACATGGCCCCTGCTCCCCCCGAGCTAATCCCCCGTGCACTGAAATCCTGCCTTTGTGCTTGCCAGAGCATTAGGCACCCCCAATCCCAAGCTAATCTCCAGAAAGCTTCCTCACCCAGGGTGGAGAGCAGGGGGGGGTTCCCCTTCACCCAGGTTAGCCCTGGTACCCCAGAGGCACTGGGGACAGGAGGAGACCCTGGCTTGGACTCCTTACTGGTGCTGGCAGGTCATCCCTGGCAGACCATTATCTCTCCACTTGCTCCCTTTTGTCAGGGCTTTTTTTAACCAGGTATTTTTGGAGAGAGAGGGGAAAAAAGACAAGACACTAAGAGGAGAGAAAAGAACTGTTAGTCCAAGGGAGCCTGTGTTGTTAAATACAGAGAAATCCAAGTCTGAAGTCCAAAAGAGGCCAAGGTTTCTGGGCTTTGACACAGCTGACAAGCTGGAGCACAATGAGAAAATACGTACACAGAAATAGCCAGGCAGGATAAAGGATTTACTGCCTCTTTCACAGAAAAGAAAAGAATAAGCTTAAACACTCCATTTAGGGGTGGTTAAAAAAAAAAAAAAAAAAGGAAAAAGAAAAAAGTAACAAAACAACAACAACAAAAAAAGATCTGCAGGAAGAATATTTGAGCAGCAGCAGGATTACCAGGAGGTGAAGCCAAACCAAATCCTGGCTGCCCTGGGTGCAGGAGGGGATGGTTCAGCATCCCCCAGAGAGCTTCTCCAGGGCTACTCCTAATCCCCAGCAGCATCGTGCAGGGAGCACGCACACAACGTGCCCAGACCCACCTCGGGCCCATGGCACTGTCTGTGCCCCCCTCCCTGCCCTGCCCTGGGTCACAGCTCGTCCCAGCCCTGCCCATGTCCCAGCACAGCCAGCTGTCATGCCAACATCTGCACGCTATTCCACCCACAGTGTTTCTCTTGTGCTGATCCTGGCAGCCAGATCCCTGTCTTTGCTCAAATCCTTCTCTCCAGGGTCCACTCCCCTGCTCCCTGGCTAATGAGGGTGGGGCTCCCTGCCTTTGCCACGATGGGAAGGCTCCAGGGTCTCAGCTGCCCTCTGTTTTGTAAGGAAATCATCTCACATCCCCACTTGTGGGGACAGAGCTGGGGAAGCCTGATGGATGGAGAGATGCAGGGAACAACTCCCTCCCTCCCACCGTCTCCCCAGGTTTGTCCTCGTTGAACAGGAAAGTTCCGAGTTCCCTGAAAGTCTCTTCCAACTTGTGATGAAAGAGAAACTCTCTGGAGGAAGAGACAGGAACCCAGTTTCTCTGATGAAAGTATTGCAGTGGGAATTTTAGGGCTTTTTTTTTTTCCTTCTGATTAGCACCAGCCAGAACAGAGCATTGCAACCAGCCAGGCAGAAGGTCTTACCCTTTCCATGGCAGGAGACCAAGTCTCCCAGCTGGAGACCAGGACAGAAGCCATCCCTGGTCCTGCTGAGAAGCAAGTTAAAAGCCAAAGCCATCATTTCTGGGCTGAACCAGTGCAAGAATCACAAACCCACCCACCCCCAGCCTAAAAATGCCAGAGCAGGTCATCCCCTATTTCCAACACTCCCGTCTGGTGGGTCATTTAGTCCGTTCCCCCTTGGAGAACAGGGACTCACTGTGCCCAAAACATGGCCAAATGGCTACAGTCAAGCCAGGCTTTCCACATCTCCAGCAAAGCCAAGCCTACAACTTTCCTTGGCAGCTTATATGCAGCTTAATTGCCCTGATAGTTATGCACTGAGAGGGTTTTCTTTTTTCTTTTTTTTCTAAAAAGCAGCTGATTTCTCAGCAGCAACAAATACTTGGGAACGCTTTTTTCTCTGGCAAACTCTCCCTATTGTTCATCTCTTTCACATAAAACGCTCCTAATGAAGAGGGAAAGAAGGATCTTGGCTTCTTTCAAAACAATTTGAAATATTATATTAAAAACACGCACTGAGTGTTGACATATTTAGTGCTTTGCTTTATAAAGCAAATTGCCCGAGCTCATTCAGAGCTTGACACCATTAAGACAGCACGTAACTATGTGACTGGGAGGATATTGCTGCAAGAAGCTCCACTTTGGGGGGGTTTGGTGCACCTCAGAGCAGCCACACAGCCCTGACTCCAGCTTTGGTGGGAGCTGAAAGCCACCAGAAACCCCCAGCCCCTGAAGGGAGGGATGTACAAGCATCACTCAACATGCTCATGTGAGGACAATACACCACACCAGGCTCTCCCTGGGATGGGAATCCATGTCGTGGGAGCAAAGCCTGGTATTCCCCTCACCATGCCAAGCCAAATCCCTTGGGAAAAGGCAGATCTCAGTTTAGTAGGTTTTAAGCTAGAGCTATCTGGGTTTCTCTCCATTTAAAAGGAGAAAGGAGACAGCCTGCTCTCAGTTGGCACACAAAAACCTAAGCAAAAGAATCACCAAAACCTTACAATTTCTATCCAAGCTTTAAGTGAAAACATGTTCAGCAATAAAACCTCCAGAGCTACCAGACCTCAGCCTTCAGATCCAGGTTCAACCCCCAGACCAGGCAGCTCCCTGGGGAGGCCAGATGGGTTTCTCTCCAGGGTCCCTACAGAGCATCCATCCTCTCTCCTCAGGCATCTTTGAAGAGCTCCAAGCTCCACTGCAACAGGATTTTCCAGACATTAAACTGATGCTCAGAAAACAAACAGACATAGAAAAAGCTTTCATTACAAGGCTGGTTTGTGTCCAACAGCAGCCCAGGGGCTGGGCTGAGACAGGCAATGGTGCCTTAACAGCCTCTCACTGGAGGCCAGAGTGAGGGATGACTCTCCATGGACTCAGGGTCCATGCCAGCTCCACGGTTGTTTTGCAGGAGAAGGAGAAATGTCAGGTTTTCTGGCACTTCTCCAGGGACCATAAGGCTTGATGCTGACAGAGCTGCTGCACCCTGTCCTGCTATGAGGGTACCCAGCCAAGACATTTGGATGCTTCCAGAGATGCTGCTGGCCTCAGCAGGGACATCCCAAGGATCAGCATCCTCCCTCCAGCACAGGAAGCACAGAGAAAGGAGGAGAGGGATCCTCCAAAGGCCAGCTATTGACCACTACCCTGAGTATGACACAGCCAACTGCTGCCCCATGCCAGGATGTAACTAAACCCCCCAAGCAGGGCACAGACCCTCAGAAGCCTTGATGCACCCCAAGCTCTCTGACCTTGCTTGACTTGGGACTGCAAGCCCTCCAAGAAGGTGCAGCACAACCTCACCACTTCCACCCTCTCCAGCCACCCTTGGGTTTCTCAGTTTCACCAGTGAGCAGGCAGTGAGATCCACTGAGCAAGAGGCATCAGAACATACTGGAGCGATCCGGGGCTCCTCCTCATTGACATTCCCCTCCAGCCACAGCCTTCACCATGGCTGAGGAAGGCAAGGCACGACAAGGCCTACAGAGAACAACCTCAAGATTATTTCTCTCCGATTCCAATTTATTCTCCATCATTAATGCTTTTGAAAGCCCAAGGAAAAAAAAAAGCAAAAGCCGGTTAAAACGCGTGGGCGGCGGAGCCGTAAAACTGAGCTGGGTTTTGCTGCGTGTGCCTGGCACAGGTACCCAGCCAGCCAGGGGGCACGACACCAGCGGGCACCCTGCTCAGGGCACGGCCACGGGAAGGGCTTTGTTGCCAGCAAACATCACCCTCGCTCGGCAGAAGCTGAAGAGAAACTGGTTGCAAGAGAAACTGGTTTTGCCCCCAGATAAAGGTCCCTCATCGCGCTCCAGCCTCTTCCGAAATGCCAGAGCCTCATCCTGGGAAGCAGAGGAACCACAGGGCTTGGTGCTGAGCGTGGCACGGCAGCACGAAGAGCGCAGGGCTCCGGGAGAGTGACGTGCATGAAGGATGAGAAGAGCCAGAGTCTCCCGTAATGTAGAGAAAATTGCTTTCACCAACTATCTGCAGTTTTAAAGCAATTACATTCGGGGGGAAGCCGAGCGCACGCCTGAGTGCCGCACGCAGGGCGGGTGCCTTTTAAAATGCAAGAACCCAGGAAGGGGGAAAAAAAAAACCCAGAAAAAAATAGAAAAAGAAAATTACTTTTAAAAAAGCAATTTGCTGCAGTAGGTACCAAGAGGATAAAATATTTGTAACTCGGGGAGAGGATGGATCTCGGAGTGCTGACGAGACAACGGCTCAGAGGAGAAGCCTGAGCAGTGTGTTCCCACCGATGGTCCCATTCCACCTCAGCGTGGGAAATGCTCCTTGGGAAGCTCTGACAAGGCAGCAGCTGAACTCTGCCTCCTGGTCCTGCTGAAATTGGGTTTGCCTTAATTAAAACACCATCCAGCTTCTCAGGCGGGAGGGACAATAACAAGCAAGAGTCGCTGCAGCGCCCGTATCGGGGTCAGGTCTCGCTGGGATTAAACACCCTTGGGAACACGCTGCCCTCAGATTAAATATGGAGACACCTTAATACTTTCATTTACTGGCTGGCCCAAAACCCAGTAAGCAACCCAGCACCCACCAGTTTCCAGGAGCAGATTTATACTGAGAGGCAACAGCTCGATCTGGCCACAGATGAGAAGCTCCCTCAAGCTGTAAGAAACACTTCTGATCTCCTTCCCTGACAAGCTGTCACCCTGCACCACCTTTTTATTTTCCTGTAATCTGCTGGAAAAGGGAAGGATCCCAGGCCATCCAGGCCATAAGCCCATTTTCTCTGGTCACTAAGGTGGCAGGGGCCAGGCTACCCCGATCCCACTGCACCAGCTGCTGCCAGCACGGCGTAGACATCCCATTTATCAGGCAGATGCCCCTTTTGCTTTCTGGCCACGTGTTGTCCCCTCGTCTTTATCGGCTCTGGGGACAGGTGGCGGGGAGCAGACGTGGCATCCGTGGCCGCTGGTGACAGAGCCCCTTTTCAAAGGCTGCTGTTACTACCAACGCTCGCCAAGTGGAATTGAGACATGAAGGAGATTTGTGCCCAAGATAATGGCATTTATTAGACAAGCTATTGAGGAGAAAACAAAAGCTAACAGTGGAGAGCCACTAAGAGCAACTCTTTAAGAGAATCCATCAAGAATACAAAGAGGAGCAGTGTTAATAGTTGGTGTTTCCCAGCAAGGATGAGAAACCTGGAGCTGTCAATGCCACCAGGAGAGTGAAGGTTGGTGTCACCCAGTGAGAGGTGACACACAGCACAAAGGTGTCCTCATCCCCAAATAAAGCTGCATTCAACCCCTTCCTATACCATATGCTCTTACTAAACACCAGGATGTCACCCTCCACAGTGAGGAGCCCAGGACAGCTGCTCTGGCCCCTGTCGCTGCACCCCAGACTGACCACAGAAGGATGGGGAGAGAAGGAGGATTTAGTCTCTGCAACCCCTGCAGCAACCAGAGTGCTTCTGATAAAGACAGAATTGCCTTCCCATGGGGAATGCCTTTAAAATCATGGATCCAACTACATCTTCCTATTGGAGACCATCTCCTCACCAAATAAGACATGTTCCTGAAAAATCTTGCAATAAAAACAACAAAAAAGCATATTTTATGAGGAAAAAAGTCTTCCATAGGATCTTCCCTTGCATGCTGGTTCACCACCAGCCAACCGGAGCACCTAGTGAGATCAGCTAGAGCTTGGCACAGGGCTCACACTCTGAGCCACAGCAGAGATCTTTGGGAAAGCATAGCCAAGATCACAGCTGCTAAACAACTGTTGGTCTCCGTCCTTGGTGACTTCTTTTTTCAAACTCCCAGCCCAGGCAAACAACATAGGAAGCCCGAGAATCCCCAGCCTCAAAGCCAGCCACAGGGATGGCTGCTTTCACACCCACATCCACATCTCCTTCTCTGGAAGGACACTCATGGGGCCATGCTGCTGGGGCAGGAGCCAGCAGCACAGGGTGAGATGGAGGAGGGTGAGCTCAGGCAGGAGCACGAGGGCAGCCCTGCGGACCAGCAGCTCCCAAGACATTTATTGCTTGCGACACGTTGTCAAAGTGAGACGCGCCTCATTAGTCAGAAGCAAAGCAAATGAGAGGGCTCCTTAGCCAATTAAAACCAAAAAAAAAAAAAAATCAGGATTGCTCTACAGGGCTCACCACCTCCCCTTCAGCGCCACCGGCGAGTGGGAAAGCAAGGCGAGATGTAACACGGATCAGAGTCACAGCTTCTCCCCTTCAGCAAGATGGTGAATTCCCTGTTCCAGCAAGAAGCAGCAGCCAGGTTGGAAGAACACAGAGCTCCAGAAGCCACCCCTGATATTTGGAGAGCTGGAAAATGAAGGGTTTCGTTTCACAGCTCCTGAAGCGTTTTGTTTCCCCAACTCTTGAAACAGAGCTCATTGACTCTCCTGAGTAGCGTTCTCTGCTAAAAAGTTCTATTTTTAAAAGCTTTTCTGTTTAAATGATGTGGGTTTCCTTTGTGGGTTAAGCTTAGCTGGAACATGCCTTTTTATGTTCTTTTCCTTTGTTTTTTTTCCTCTGAGATTTATCAGCCTTATGCACAGAGGCACTACAACTCTTCTCTGGCTTGGTGGCGATGCTGACCCTTGATTTTTACACTGTTCTTCTCCAGCCCAACCTCCTTGCTCCACTGGGGAGCTCCTGGACCTCAGCAGCCCGTGGAGTGCCCATCCCAGCACCCACACACAGCAGGCAGCTCAACTGGCACCTCAGAGGTTGAGTGTGCCTGGGGACAGGTTGTGCTCCCCAGCTGCACCCAGGCAAAGCCTCGCAACACTGAGGAGGGGAAAGGAGAACATCAGCAAAACAGGCAGAGGGGCCATTTTGATGCCAGTGGGCGCCTACGGGCAAAGCCTTGGTTTCTTGGTCACAAACAAGCTTGAAATTTTACAAGAAATGCCTATTAGCAGAGAATACCCCAGCTCGCCATGTGTCAAATGGGCACCAGAGGAGCCAGGTAGCTGAAGATGGAGCTGTGGATGATAGATGGGTCCCTCAGATGGGCATCATGACAGGAGCCTCTTGTCCCTGCTATGGCCAAAGCTGCCAAGCCCTTCCAGAACCAGCGACAGGTCTGGGGAGGAGAATCTGCACAAGTGGGCCTAGAGCCACAAACAAAGTGCCCTCAGCAACCCATAGGGCTTTACACACACCCAAAACATAACATTATAAATCAGCAAAGTTCTAAGCGAGCCAAAGCAGCAGGGACCGCATGGAGCTAAATGGACACCCTGCCGCAGGCCGGGAGGACCAGGCCTGGGCCTCATGGCCCCAGCAGGCCTTGGCCTGGGGGCTGCAGGATCCCTCCCAGGCCTTGACGGGCCCTCAGCTCCCACCCAGGCCTGGCCTGCCCCTCGGCAGCCAGCCAGAATCAAGGTATGGCTCTTGTTAGGCCAGTGGAAGGGTGACCTGCCCCATGGCCCCAGCAGGCCTTGATCTGGGGGCTACAGGATCCTGCCCAGGCCTCGCCGGGCCCTCATCTCCCACCCAGGCCTGGCCTGCCCCTCGGCAGCCAGCCAGGAGCAAGTCATAGCTTTTGCTAGGCCAGTGGAAGGATGACCTGCCCCATGGCTACCTGGCCCAGCCCCAGACAGACCATGCCCATCTCAAGCAGCACTTTCCTAAATGGAACAATAAACAAGGAGCTGCTGCCGATTTGCCTTACGCTGCAGTTCCTTATTAATCCCCACAGTAAACACAAAGGGGGAAAAAAAAGCACAAAACAACCCAGTGAATCTCAGAGGGACGCTTTCTGTTTAAAGATACAAATGGATGCTAACAGCAGACAAAGGAGCTTGAGTGAACACGCGGCAGAAGGTACAGAAAGGCTGCAGGGCAGCACCATCCTGTTTCTTTCACGGGGTCTGTGTCCCAGAGGAGAGGGGCACCCCCCCAGCACCCCCAGAGACACCCCAGCTGGCACCAAACCCTCCCAGCAGGTCCCTGAGGCCGAGTGCATGGTAGCTCCCACAGCAGGAGAGGGTTGCAACGTGCTGGGCTCAGGTCAGGCAGTAAAACTGCAGTTACTTGCCTAGAAAAGGTCCAGGACACTGGAACTGGCCTCCTACGCCCAGCAAGTAATGCTTCATGACACTGGTTTAATGAGAAATTGCCATTTGAAGCTTAACATCTCTCACTGGTATATTCTCCCCTTTCTTCCCATGGTAGCTGCTTCCCACACAGTGCACCCAGCTAACTAATTACCGAGCACAATCCAATCAGTCAGGCCATCCTATTGCAGTTAAAGACATTTAAGAGATAATGCCATGAAACTCCAGATGGACTGGCCTGACCGCAGCCTCCAACACCACCGGGGTACTCGGGAGCTGCCACCGCATCCTAGATCCAAGCACACCAAGCAAACCCTTCAGATGCTTGCAGTGCTCCCTGCACACCGGGTTTCTCAGCCCTGCTTACTCTCACAAGACCTGTGCTGTCCTCTTCCACTCACAGCTCACCCTGAGGTGAGCTGCTGCCTGTACAGCACACGCCAGCCTGGCTCCACACAAGCGCAGGTGAGGGAGATGCCACCTGCCTTCATTCTGCCTGCTCTGAGTTTGCTCTTGGCATAGCAGAAGGACAGATTTGAAGGCCAGATGCCAGCCTGTCATCTCCCTGCTGCTGCTGACACACACCCTACATACGGTCAGCTGTGACAGAGGCTGCCTCAAGGTGTTGTTCACCAATGATGTTGATATGTCAAGGCAGCCCGATCCCATCCCACCTCACCAGGCAGCTTCACTCCACCTCCCTGACGCTCCCCCAAGTACCAAGAGATGATGGCCACTGCTCAGCAGCAGAGACCAGCCTCACTGGAGATGGGTTTTGACAGCAAGTGGAGGTAGGAGAGCTGCTAAAGCGACAGGATGCTGGACAACCAGCCCCTTTAGGGTTATTATTGCTGGCATTGATGGGCTGATCTCCATATGGGATGTTCTCAGCTTTGCAGGGATTGTTTAAATCTCCTCCTCAAGCTAAAAGTGTGGGAGCTCAAACAAAAACCGAAGTGCTGAGGAAGAAGCTATGAGACCCCTTTGACAAAGGGAGGGGCTTAGATTAGCTCAGCCCATCTGGTCCTGGATCAGTCACTGTATTTCCCACCATCCCTGGCAAGGGGCTGGTTCAGTGGGTATTCTTGGTACCTCAAGCAGCCTTTTTTTCTTTTGACCAGACCCATATAGGGCCCAATCCTGACTACATGTTGCTGGGACACCTGCTGGTTCCCAAGCCACTCACTGCAATGTTATTAAGGAGAAGGAAAAAAAAAAAAAAAAAGCCAACCAAAAAACAAACACCCAAACTAAAACTAAAGAATGTGGTGCCAGATCCTGAGCATCCCTGCAAAGACTTGGTGTGGTTATGTTGCTTTGTGCCAGCCACACACACCCAGCTGCCTTGTGTTCGATGATGAAAGTGGCTGATTCTGTGATTTACTGATCCTACCCTTGGTTAATGTTGCCTGCCTGGGGTGAGGATAAGCTCTTGGATTTGCAAACGTTTTGAGGATTGTGGTTTTAATTTATTTTTTTTCTCCCCCCTTATTGTGTGCATCAAAAGCTCTTATGCCTTGATCCAAAACACAAAGTCGAGGCAGGGGATATACATCAAATCTAAATACACTCCTGTCACAGGTGGCATCACAAGCTTGTTGCAGTTGAAATAAGTGAGGGTTCTGCTCTCACTTGGTCCAGCTCATCTCACAGCAGCTTGACCTCCAAGGAGAAGTGAGGAAGAGTCTCTGCTCCAAAATTACACCTCCAAAACACCTTTGTTCGGGACTTGGGCAAAGCAAAAGCCTCTTCTCAGAGCTGTCCTTGGCCAAGCCACTCCTGACCAGATATTCAACTATTCTGCATCAGAACCAGCACCATGCAGGCCACAGTGGTCAGCACCAGGATACAACCAGACAACCAACCACCTGCAAGTTTCACAGTAGCAGGTTTGCAAAGGAGGGCTGCAACTCGGGCAGGCCTGGAGCACAGCTGCAAAGCAAACAGCAGCATTCACCACACACAAATGGCAAGAGGACAGCGCTGAGATGACGTCTAATAACTGGGTCTGCCTGAAAACACGCTCTCTGTGCATCTACAAAAGTCACCGAGTTACAAGGACATTTACAAAATGTCTCTAACTTAGAGTGTCAGCAACAGATGCCAGCATCTAGGGAGAAGAGCCAGAACTAATGATGGTTGGTGTGGATAAGGCAGGACCAATTCCAGACCTCAGTGGGAACTGCAGGAGGACCGGCTTGTCCCACCCAGCATTGAAATGAAGTGCAGCTAAGTCACTATCTTGGACCCTAAAACAAGGAACAAAGGAATGCAACTGCAATAACACAACACCACAGTCTCATCAAGGAAAGCAGCGGCACCAGCATCTCATGTTTGCATCCCCCCAGTCAGCCAGCAAAGATGGGGGCACCTTTTCCTTCAACCATCTGTCCCACACACCCCCGGGGAAGGCTAAGGAACAAAGACAGAGCTCATCAGATCTGGAAAAATCAAATAAAATATTATGTCCTTCTTCACGCTGGCGTGTCCCAGACCAACATGTTACAGGGCCTGGTAGCAGACGGGTCTTGTTTCATGGTAGTGATATGGCCACGGTGGGACAGCACAGCTGCACAACCGTATGGAGGAGCTTCTGCTCTCCGATCTTAATCCAGCTCCAGGGGGCAACAAGCACAGCACAGACAGGACAGGAGACAAGGAGACAGATGCTCCACACATCCCAGCACTGCAGCCCAGACAGGGTGGGGACATCACCCCATGGGTGCTAAGCTCCCATGCCACTACTGTTTGGAGAGGGAAGAGGCTTTTCTCTATTAAGCCGGAGAACCTAAACTCTTCAAACGCTTATCTTGAAAGCTCCTGTAAAGAATTTGAGGGATTTTGGCAAGAGAAGGGAGAAGAAGCTGCTCAATAAACCCTGAGGCCAACCCGCCTTACATCCCTAGAAGACAGTTCCAGAGTGCTCATGCTCTGGAGGTAATTCTGTCGTTCTTATCTCCCCAGGTACCCATAAAATCAGACGCATCTCCCGATGGCTCCACAAGGACTCCCTTGGGAACCAACTGGAAAGATAAGCAGAAATGAAGCAACGCTAGAAAAACATCAGCCCCTCAGAGGACAGCATCGACTTGAGGTTGTGCTACCAGTCTGCTCTGCACCAAGCCCCCAGAGCGACGCACCAGAGAAAGTCCTTAGCCTTCAGCATCCATCTTCCCTTTGCCACAGCTGTAGCACCAGGATTGCTGCTGGAGCCCACACCATCCTATTTTCCATACCCTGATATGAACTCTTCCTAGGAGCCGCCAATTAAACCACTGAACTGTTTGCAGCTCAGCCTCCCATGCATGAAAACGTTCTGTTATTTCACACCTGCCAAGAGCCGTGTCCCAGCAGATTTATCTTGAACTGACACTTGAGGATAATTAAACCCCTTTCTCTCCTGTTAGCAGTGCAGCAGATAAAAGGAGAGAGAGCCCCGAGGCTCTCCGGTCACTGCTGTGGTGGGTTGCTCCTGTACAAGTCGAGAAACACAAGATGAGACTCAGTTTCTCACAGAGCCGTGGATGGCAGGGAAGGGCAGAGGAACAGCTTTGCAATTTGCCCTAATTTGGCAGGGCAGCCGAGCAAGATGCAAGATGTGTGAAGGCAGCTTATCTAGTGAATCAAGAGCTGGAAATTAAATGCCTGGGATCGAGTCAACCCCCTCCCTCCACCAGCATTGCTAAACCTGGGCTATCATCACTCATCGAGCCAGTGGTCCTTAGAGGTCAAGACGTGATGGTCCGGGCACCCTCTGGCTCTATCCAAAGCAGGGACTGGCTCCCGGCTACTGGCAGCGCTGGGTGCCAGGTGCCCCATGGACTCAGCCCGAAGTTGGTTGGTTTTGGGGAGCGGGTGGCAGCGGGCAAGCGGCCGGCTTGCCAACAGTCCCCCTCCAAGCTCTGCCCATCTCCAGTGCGTGCTGCCTGAGGTTACTGGAGACATCGAACCTCAAAGCCGAGCTTCGATCGCGGCGGTTTTGAGGTTGGCGCTGAGCAGCTGCTATCGCTCCGGGCTGGGCCTCCAGCAGCTCGGGCGCTGAGCAGACGGCCGCGGGGGGAACAAGGAGGGACGGGGAGCGCGGTGCCCCCTCAGTCTACCTGCCCAGGGAGACCTTGGGGGGCCCTTCCCTCACCCCAGCCCCGCTGGGAGGGACTCGGCTCCCACTTGCTGAGCGATACTCCGAGGAGCAGCAGGTCTCCGGGGAGCTGCCCCCCCCAAACCCCAGCCTCCCCACAGCACCAGCCCGACGCGGCTGCCCCGCTGCCCGCTCCCCTCCGCCGCTGCCGTTACCTCCGAGGGCTCGGGCGGCGGCCGGGCGAGACGCGCCGCGCTGCAGCTGGGCTCGGCTCCGCGGGGCTCGGCGCATCCTCCGCCGCTCGACCGGGCTCCTTCGCCCCGCT
>JANHGL010019214.1:24179-53974 GCA_024611195.1 Ceyx melanurus | reverse complement strand
GTCCCCCCTCAGTCTCCTCTTCTCCAGGCTAAAGAGCCCCAGCTCTCTTAGCTTCTCCTCATAAGGGAGATGCTCCACTCCCTTAATCATCTTGGTGGCCCTGTGCTGGACTCCAGTAGTTCTCTGTCTTTCTTGAACAATGATTCATTTTGACCCATGCATTCAAATTAAGTTTGGGTAAAAATGACTATTAACTGAACTATGCTCAAAGAATTGGAAAGACAGGTCTGATACTTTGTTTCCAAGAGTAGATATATACATATTCATGCAGATACTTAACCCCTATACAGTTCAGCTATAAAATATTAAATATTTCTACTAGCAAATTGACACTCCATAAATTTAAATTTTCCTGTCATCCTGTATAATCCAAAATTTCCTACATCAGATTAACTCTTACAGCCTAAAATATGTGTCTGTTAGCCTCAGCATCATCTTTGAAAGAATCTTTCAATAACTAGTAGGTAAATCCAAAATTTAAGATGGTCTGTAGTGTGAGTGAAAAACAACTGATCGAAGTTGATAAAAAGGGTTGATCAATAACATTATAGCAGAGTGGTTTTCTTGTACTTCCAGTAGTACATCATTATATAACTTTTTTTAAGCTTCTCTGACATAACAACTGGTTACAAATTAAATCAAAAACTTATGGTAGAGGCTAAAGGGTAGAATGCAACATGAATTTTATTATACAGAACCATATGCTGCACTTAATGTCCGTGAAGACTTTCTATTTCACCAGAGATGATGACTATAAATTAGCACAGTAGAAGTGAGAGCTCTATTAAATTCTACAAACAAATGATCTTGAACATAGTAATACAGTATTTATCACATATCATCAGAGGATGCTATATGATCTATGATATGGATCACTTCTTTACTATTACAGGTAGCGATCTTTAAAATTATTCAAATAGTAGTTTGACAATACCTAAAGCAAAACTTCATAAGCCATACAAAGACTTGGGCTTCTCAAAGTTCTCTGCTTAGGGTGAATCATATTTATTCTACAAAACTCTCTCAAGTAAAATTTGGTATCAACCAATTCAGCTGGAAAATATGTGGGTTTTTTAAAACAAACACACACAGATTTTTACAAAAGAAACAGAAGTAGGTAGCAAAACTTTGCCATGTTCCATCCTGTCCCCTACTTCATAAATGCAATACTTTTACTCTCTTCATGTGGAATAAAGGTTTTGATTACATGGCAAATAGTTAAATAGTTGAATATCACAGTCCAGCCAACTTCTATAATTCTCAGTTCTATCCATTAGTTTCAGTGATGAGCCAACCAAAGATGCTCTCTTTTATGCATTACATTTGTAATTGCACTTACACTAAGGCAAATTGGATGAATTTAGAAAGCAAAGATAGAATTCTTTTACTACTTAAAAAAAAAAAAACAACAAACAACAAATCAAAACCTAAAGAAAACAGTCCTTCTGAAGGACTTTCCTAGGGAAATTACACAAATGACTAGACAGATGCCTTCACAATTTCAAAACATTTAATTTTGGTTTCTCTTTCCTCCAATCACAAAAAATAAAAAATAAAAAAATAAAACAGCTGTTTGAAAAGCAAGAATTTTTCTTTGCTGCTCTGAGGAACTGCATACTTATCTCAGGTTTTTGAGATTTTAAGACTTTCCATATTTTTAACAAGTTCTCATAAAATCTGAAGCATTGTTTGATTCATTGTTAAATTAGAAATCCAGTTGATTACTGTCTTCCCAGCTTTGGATTTGCTCAGAAGCCATTACTACCCCCCTAGCCTGTACCTTATGATTCCTGCTTTATTCTATGCCTCTGCCTGCGGAAGCATTCATACTATTGCAGCCATAACTATGCCAAGGGAGTAGAGGCTCACAGGAATTATAGTCAGGTATAGCATCATAGGATTTTGCTGTACATGTGTATGTGACTTGTTAAAACCTGCATATGCTCAAGCTACTGAAAGATCACTACAGAGGTGAAAATATCCACTGTGAGGCTGAACTAAACACCTGCACAAGTAGCCAGGATAGCAATCCGTTAGGCTGAAAGGAGATGTTCTGCGTGGGTTTTGTTTCGACCTTTAGTTTTTGTTTAAATAGTAGCATAGTTTGGGAACCTTTGTCTCATTATTTTGGACAGATTTTCTTCCGTTAAATACTAAAACCACTGACAAGGATTAATCATATTAACATACTTGCAAATTTGCAATTAACATCAGACATCAGATAACTTCCCTAAGCAATCTTTACAGGCACAAGGCAAAAGGTGGCTACAGCTTATGCAAAACATTTAAATTAGCTTTTTGGTAGAGCTTTATCAGTACCTGACCTATCAAATCCAGTTACAGCAACAAGCATCACAGGTTGGCTAAGAAATCTGAGGAAATATTCAAAGTTTGAAGCATCACAGTTACACAGTTGCTGATAACTAAACTAGATAATTTCAGCCTAGATATAATATGTCCATACAGATATAAACAAAGATGGCCACACAGTTTCAGTTTTCACTCCAACTTCCACTACAGTTTATAACTTCAGATATTACAAAACTTATGGTGAAAAGCAGAAAGATAGATTATGAAATTTACTTGCATAAAGAGACATGACTAATAGAAGACTTGTATTTCTTAACTCAGATGAAAAAAAAAAAAAAAACAAAAACCCACCTGCCAATTTAAGAAGAAAATTTTCAAGTGTTGTTCATTCCTCTAGATATAAAAGCAAACACTGCCAGTTTCTTCCCATAACACCAATCTAAGCGTCACTCCTCTGCTCTGTAAGAAATATAGTTTTTGGGACTCCTCACCATAAGCTCTTGGATGATCATCCCCTCTCTTGTTACTAGAAGGATTCTCAGAGCTTTTCTACAGCAAATTCTTTGACAGCTTTTTGATATCAGTACTGTACTGTTACTCAGTGATGGTATATTCTCTTTCAGAACTTTTCTTTTGACAGCCACCAGGCAGTCACAAGAGGGCTTTTCCTTACCCAGACCTAATCTATGATTCCACTACCCACCACTCCCTTTGCTTTTAACAAGAACATTGTCATAGAAGATGACTAAAATACAGCTCAGTCCTTAGATACACAGTTTGCTTTGCAATAGAGATATGAGAAAAGGGGAGGAAAAATAGTTCCAGATTCACAGTTGGTATAGGTAAAAAGTGAAGCCTCCCTATGACTTCTACCACATCCTGTCCTTATATTTTCAAAGGACACATCTTGTAAACATATACAAGACTAACACCTTTCAATGCTATATTATAATTCAGCAGTTGTCAAAGGGCTTCAACAGTGATGAGATCCATTTTATGTAGAAAAATCACCTGTATTAACTTGGAGAACTAATCAATACATGTCATTTCTCCTTAAAACAAGCTATACCCTCTGGTAAGAAAGGAGAGTACAAGTACAGTAAAGGGAAGACAGAGATGCATCCATTACAAGTTGCTATACATAAATTTCCTTTACTGAATGGAAAACAGAATTGGCATGACTCAAGAGAAAGATTTATTTGATTTTTCTCTAGTAATTATATTTTATAAATATCCCCAACAGAAGCTAAAATAGTATAATAATAATATAATATAAAAATAAGTATTAATTTGGTGTAAAACCTGCATCAAGAGCTTTTCATAGGATATGTGAAATTGTGATTAAAATAAACATATCTTTTTTTCTGCATATACAACCTAAAAGCAATAGCACCTTATGCAGATTGTATGACTGCACCTGTGACCATAACATAATGTTAACACATAACCACAACTCATTTGGCTTTGTTTTCCAGAGCATCTCTCAGAGGACTTTCCTTACGATGACTGCTGTAGTTCTGAAGCCTGTCTAAAAGCAAAATTCAGTGGAATGCTCTTTTAATAAAATATTAAATCTGCTGTGGCAGAAAGGACATGGAGATAGCCAGTTTAGAAGCAGCCTATGCCAAAAAAAAAAAAAATAATAAAATAGTGAATGCATAAGTAATGAATATTCTCCATTCTTTCCTGGACAATAAGATTAATATCAAAAAAAGTGAAAATACATCTGGTTACTTAGATTATGTTCAAAATATGTTCTTATAGTGAGTAATCAAAGTGAAGTGTTTGTTGTTTCACCTTATGATCTTTTCCAAATGGAAGAGTGAATTCTTTCCTCTAGAGTTTCTAGTGAGATCTTGTGCTACTCTGAGAAATATATATTCAAGAATTTCCTTGTTTGTATTCTTATAAAAAAATATCAAAAACTTGTGTGAACGGTTACACTTAAGGTAGATTCATGCAGTTATTTTATTGGTGCAACAGAACAATCATCTATTCAAAGAGCCTTTAAGATGACTGAGGTAAGGCACCTAAAACTGAGTGGGCAGAAATACTCAAAAAGGGAAGACACTCTGAAACCTTAATTAATAATTCAATAATTCTACATTTCTAAAAGTGCTATGCACAGTCTAAAATACTGCCTATTTTTATTACCCTAAGTAGAAATAGAAACTTATAATCTAAATTGGTAATTGTAAGAAAGAAGAGCAGCTTTGGTTTTAACAGATTTTCACAGGTAATTACTCTGTATTAAATCATCACAATCATTGCCCTCTGTATTGTACAGTCACTCCCTCCAACAAATAGAACATGGTAGCAAGCATATACTCAGCAACTTTATTCCGTACTCAACACTATCAACCAACATTTAAAAAATTATCTAACAAAACACTTCAGCAGCTGCTTAAAATTCTCATAATTATTTGATAGTAGATAATTAAGTAGTTAACATTCACACTGTCACAAAAGCATTGTGAAAATTCATTGTAGAGTGTAGCTGATGGATTGCATGCAATATCTTTGGCAATTAAACCCTTATTCGTCTTTATAAATAGAAGTCCTCCTCTTTGATACAGCCCACAGAGAGCAATTTTCTGAGAATTATCTTCCTGCAAGAAAAACCAAGCCAAAGATGCCTAGAAACCTTGTGTGTGCTTTATACAACTAAAAAAAATTAAAAAAAAAAAAATACTTTCTGCGTGGGGGAAAAAAGAAAGTATATATAAACATAAATGTAAAAATACATTAAAAAAGTAGTTATATGAAAAGAATAAAGATGATAAAAGCTAATAAAAATGTAGCGAAAAGTTAGACATACAGAGCACAGACAGAAAGGATCATAACCAGCAAATAGATAGCAAACAACATTGAACAATCTTACTGTTTATAGGAGTACAATTTAATGGTAGAATACATATACATTAAGAGAAGTCCTATTGCAAATCACAACTACTAATCAGCTTCCAAAATATCGAGTTTCCAATAAATGGGAAAACTAGCATTCAAATATTTTCCATATCTTGCTTTCTTGCAGGTTAGATACAATCTCCAGACCACAGAAGCATCTTTGCTGAACCCAAATAGTTAGACACTGACCAGATACCCCTGGAACAAATGTTTGAGGTGCCATAAGGAATTTCTGTTTGAGCACTGGTTATGTGCGGATTTGTGATTTTTTTATTCCATTTATTTTTATGCTTTTTAGTTTCAGGTATATTTCACTGAAGTAGCTCTGAAAGACTATTGATTGATTTTTAGGTCATTGAGAGACTAGAGAGTCAAGGTCTGGGGACAGCCAGCTAAATAGAGTATAAGTTATTACTTTTATGAGGATAAGGTTTTAAGAAAATCAGCACTTAACTAATCATTAGTTCAAAAACATAACTTTGTTGTAAACATTCAGAACACTGACCAGAACCACTCTGCAGGATCAATATTTCTCAATTAAAGGAGCTGAAGTTGTGTGCACACGTCAGCATGATCGAGATGCAAAGCATCTCACATTTCTGTGGCTGATGCACAGCTTGCTATTACATTATTTATTTTTAAAAAGGAAAAATGAAAATACTAGAAAAACATTGAGGCAAACCAGGTTACCTATATATATAATAATAATAAAAAAAAAAGGACCTGCCTCATAGCACCTAAATGCAGCAGCTGCACAAATTGTCAGCATAAGGAGAACAAAAATGAGTAAAGTATGTGAAGGACAAACTGAGTTGGGGAGATAAACCTGTTGCTATGTGTTAGACAAGTTACCTACAAGTTAAGCCATCCCTCTTCTTGCTTCCTACATAGACTATGACATTTGAGGAAAATGAATGATTATTGAACAATATAGAATGCTTTCAAATGGATTTTCAGCATTAAGAAAAAGATTATGAAGGAACACAGACAGTACAGTTGATTACTAAAACTGGAAAATTATGGTGAACAGAAAGTAAAGACGCTTTCAAAGAGGTAGCCTAGCATTTTCTATTTTAATAGTATTTAAAACCACAATATATTTCCTTTGCCAGTGTCACTGGGCACATCATATAATAAGTGTTTCAGAAAACTACTCGCAGCAATAGTCCTATCTCAGATAAAGTATTCACACTTCTAATTAAAAGAAAAAAGGGTTTCAAAAAGAACACATGAAGGTTATTTCATCTCCCCCTCCCACCCACCTTCCTTTTTAAAGCCAGAATAATTTAGCATTTTTACTCCATTTTACCAGGCTTTCACCATTTCCAGGAGCTGTTTTTAGATGAACAGATAATTTTGTTTAGCTAAAGCAAGATCTGCTACTAACGACATGTATGGCAAAACCATGATTTTGGTGAGACCAAAGGAAAAGTTACAAGATTTGGTAATTCATCTGCCTATTATTTCTAGTCTGTCACCCTCAACTTCAGATTTTTTTTTCCTGAGTTTGTGACACTCCTACAGGAAGTATCATGCTGCCTCCCTCATACCACATGTTATCCAGAAAATACTTTACAAAAAGCTATTGCAATTGTCAAAAATTTTTAAGAAAAGGGGACTAGATTGTGCTAATTCTGTTCCTTCTTGAATATTAGTAAATTAAAATGTTATAATTTCAATTTAATTAGAATAAACACCAAAAAAATATTTACCAAGTAAATTCCTTTAGAAGAATGTTTATACAAGCAATGAAATGAATATATTAAGGATGGTTCTTTTCCTGGCTAAGCAATTAGTAATGCAATGAGTGAAATCAACATCTAATTTTTTTAATAAAACACAGACATAATCTGGGGGGAAGACTATGGAAATTCAGCTTTCAAGCCTCTTCAAAACACAGTCAAATCTGACAAAATATCTGCAGTGGAAAAAACAGTAATGAAATTGAGCTATTACAAGTAATAGCCTGTAAATTACTGCAAGTACAGTGACCAGTACCATTCACCATATGTGATTCCCAGAGCTTAATTGTTCCAATCAGAGAGGATTAACACAGTTAAATACATCTGACAACCTAAGCCTCCCAGATCTGACAAGGACTAAAGAAATCAACATTACTGGAAAAAAAACATTTAACCACCTAGAACTTTCCCATGGCTTCTGATGATCTTTGGGTAAGAGGCTTCACCATGAGCTGGCATCCAGCTTTCCCACAGGTCACTGAGTAAGCAAAACCAGCAGTAATCCCTGTATTTTATAGTTGCACTTGAACTTTCTTTCTGCAAAAAGACAAACACTTGAATTTGAAGATAGCATAGGAGCTGAACAATCTCCTACAAAATTAAGAATGAATATACCCTTACAAAGTTTATATTACTCAAGGTATCTGGGTTAACATTACAAAAATAAATTGAGGACTAGCTACCATACAAAGTCACATGAAAGTTTTTGTTGTGAATAAACAGTATTTCCAGTATGGGTATTTAAAGTAGATGGCCTAATAATTAGCAGATGTGTTTGGGAAGGTATTCTGCTAGTCTTCTACATTCAAATGTTATATAAGATTTGATCTCTGTATCACCCCAAATCTTAATTCCCCTCAATTCTTTCCATTTCTTTGGCCTTCATTTCTGAAACCATAAGGCATACACTATGATTGTCTCCTCCAGGGAGGGGAATAAACCAAATTGTTCAGTAGCACATTCAGCAGAGTTCATCTGTGAGGACTTGAGGTTTAATATATCTAAAGCTTTATCTAATATTTTTTATGTCAGAGATAGCTCTGATATCTCTTCTCTTTTATAAAAGAGCATTGTTTGTAATTTTCTAGACTTTTAGACATAACAAGCACGTAACACATGCCAATGGAGGTACATGGCATACACCAATCTTTTGAAAGGGAACAGAAAAGTAATTTTTGCACCTACTTTACAATGTCCAAACACAGAATGAACACAGACATTCTGTTTTGACATTATAAAGTCATTTCCCTCTAATAAAGGAATAATTGTGTGTTACTCATACATGTGCATCATCTATGGAACACAGCTCATTTTAATTCTAATCTGTTGCTATATTAAGAGACACTGCAACCCACAAATATCTAACAAAGGTGTCATAGTTGCATAGAATTACTGCCTGGGTTTGACTTTGATCTGACAAAGTGTGTGGAGAAGCAAAAGGAGAGAACACTGAATCAATGAGACTATTACCCCTAAGCATTTGATACTGTTTTACAAAGATGAGGGCATTTACTAGACACCTCTGTGCTCAATGTTTTCTGATACTTGACAGTGCTGTACTAAAATTAAAGGGATAAGTGCCATGAATATCCCACTTAGGAAGAGGACATGTATCGAAAACTGGAATTACAAGGGGAAAAACAAAAACACACACAAAAAGAAACAAACAAAAAAAAAAAACAAAAAAAAACCCACAATGACCAACCTTTTATGCTGGTTTCCAGTCTCCAAGTCCTTCTGCAACTGACTCATATTCTCTGTTCCCATCACTTTCTAACAGGTATTTACATTAGAAGTATATATTTGTACTAAATATCTTAGAATATCGAAGGTTAAACAAAAAATATTTGTTCAAGTTTAAAGTGCAATAGAAATGATGTCCTGAAAATGTGATTGATGATATAGTGAAACATGGGTGAATACATCAAATACCTTATTTTTTTCCATTTAACTTTCAATACACTTAATAAGAACAGACTTCCTTGAAAATTACCTGATTATAAAGTTCCAGCAATTTTAGAATATATGACAATCCTTAAAATAGGAACTATATCAAGATCTATAAGGAAAAAAAATTACATCCCTTACAGAGAACTTCTGGAAAAATTTTAGAGATTCTGCCAGCCACAAAATGAATTAATGAACCTAGAAAGACTGTGTGCTCAGTTATCAATAGATATAGAGAATATGCTTTGAAACTTTAGATACAAGACTATTATGTATCACTTAAGACCAGGATGAGAGCACCAATTTCTTTTTTAGAGCGAAAAAAATACCCAAAACAACAAAAATATTTATCTGTATTTGGCATGACACTTTCTCTAAATTAGTATTTTAGCAAGACACACATTAAATTAATCTGAGTTATTTTCAGTGAATTAAAACTATAAAATAAACCTCAGAGATGCATCCAATACAATCTGGATGCAAACAGACCATCAATTCACAGGAGCTGATCTGCAGTTTAAAGCAAAATACAAAAAATCAGTGACAATTATGATGCTCTTGCATCTTAAACGAACATTGACAACCAAAACCAGTAGAAATGGTGCAAATCACCCTACTTCTATTATTTTGTACTCAAAGATCATCTTCAGATCAGAAGAGGCCTGAACACTCAACACTCCAGCACTCAGAAGATTACAAAACACCAGTAGCTTGCTCCAATCCTTCCCTGCAGGAAAGATTACACACTGCCAAGATGCTAACCTGAGCTGTATCCAGGAAACTACATTTTTTTGTTTTGTTTACTGATAGAATACTATCAAAAATTGTCTAGCTTACAAGAAACCTCCCAAGGACATTCTTATTTCATGCCAGAAACACACTGAGAAGATGGTTTCGTGGTGGTCCCTTATATATTCAAAGCTGAAAGTCAAGAGAACAAATGAGAAAATTGTCCTATAAACATTTCACATAGCTGCATCAGTGTAAACTGGCTCCCAAACTAAAAATTGAAGACAAAATGTACTAACATGCACAGAACACTAGTGTGCCTGAAGTTAAGCTACAAAAAAGAAAAGCAATGTAGGTGAGTTGACTGGTCCTGCAAATAATTACTCCTCTTAAGGGTTGTACACCCCTTTTTCACAACAGCTTTCTCACATGATCAAGCACTAAATTCAATAATCTCATCTCAGAAAAGAAATAAGGGGAAAAAGTTTTGATGACTTCTTAAAGACATTACCAATTATATCTATCCTTTGAGAACCCTAGACAAGAAAGGTTTGTTTATACTCTGATTTTAAAGTTATTTCTGCATAGAGGAAAACAGTTTAACTTCATCTTGCACCATACTTGGAATTCTGGAGGCATCCTCTATTCTCAGGGTGGGGGAAACAGATGCAAGGAATGCTGAAAAGCCTAAACCCACTCCAGCTCACTCTGGAAAAGCTCCACACATCCAGATGCATTTTTCCATGGAAGATTATTACTACAGAATACATTAAAAAAAAACCAAAACCAACCAACAACAACAAAACACTCACACCCTCCCCCAAAAAAATATCCCTATCACCAACAAACAAAACAACAAAACCAGGGAAAAAAAAAAAAACATAAACCAAAACAAACCTCAAACCCACCACTAATCAGACTGCTCTTCGACTTTTTCAGCATCCATCCACAGAAAACTGCTCTACCACTTCAATCTTCCCAGTTGTTATAAAAGACAGCAATGCAGAACTGTGACTCAAAATTATTAAATAAAAGCAACTGCACTTTAATGTACTCACATGTCATTCATACCATTAACACCTGGGAACTATTATACAGGAAATCCAGTGGAATAGTTATATTTGTTTTAAAATAGACACATCCTACTTTGTCTAGCAACATTACTAAAAATATTCCAGCTATCCACCAGAAGGCCTGGGGTTCCTCTTCTAAAGGAATAATTGGCCTGGCAGTCAGAAAATTCTGCAGGATTCAAACATTATTCTTCCAATGCTGAGGTTACAAGAGAACAAGGTCCAGTGTCTCTAATTCCTATAGGAACTGTCATACAAGTACAACAAAACATATCCTCTCTCTGCAGCCTTCTTATTTAAGATTTTTGCATTTTAGGATTTTTATTTTTTTTTCCCCTTGGAGGAACAGTCTCACATCAGTACTAGACTTAAAAACTCATAGAATTGGCTTGGTTAGAAAACACTTTTAAGACCATCAAGCCCAACTGTTAACCCAGCACTGCCAGGTCACCACTAAACCATGTCCCTCAGCACCACATCTACATGGCTTTTAAAACCCTCCAGGGATGGGGACTCCACCACTGCCCTGGGCAGCCTGGGACAGGCCTTGACAACCCTTTGGGGAAGAAATCATTTCTCATGTTCAATCTAAACCTTCCCTGGTACAATGTGGGGCTGTTTCCTCTTGTCCTATCTCTTGTACCTTGGAAGAAGAGTCCAACCCCACCTGGCTTCAACCTCCATTCAGGGAGTTGTTGAGAAAGAGAATGTCTCTCCTGAGCCTCCTTTTCTCCAGGCTGAACAACCCCAGATACCTCAGCTACTTGCACTCTAGACCCTTCAACCAGGTTTGTTGCCCTTCTCTGGACATGCTCCAGCCCCTCACTGTCCTTCCTGGAGTGAAAGCCCCAAAACTGAACAGATGGAGCCTTGAAACAATATTAAAAAAATATTTTATAATCTTAAATATAGTTAATATTAAATAATACTAAATAATTAACTATAAAAAAATTTACATTAATTTACAAATCATTATTTGGTAGATGTTATACAGCTGGTGTTTTACGTGAGATCAAAGCAGCCTAAGTCCAATCAGACTGATGTTTTATAACTGAGTTAGTTCACTGATTATTCACATGATCCAGATCCTACTGTCAGGCTGCACCTGGTGCTTCTACCCATAGAGGAAACTGCACAAGTCAACTTCTTTCAAGCCCAATTTTAATTATAGGTTACCAAGGTACCATTTTAATACATACTCTTCTATGCATAGACACACACAAAATAGTAAGTTTCAAGACAACTACAAAACACTATTTGGTGGTTTTACTTTTATTTCATAGAATCACAGAATAATTATGGTTGGAAAGGACCTCCTAGATCACCAGGTCCAACCAAGCCTAAACACTACCCCCCTCCCCCCCCGCAAAAAAAAAACCACCAAAAGACCACACTAAACACAGTCCCCTACATTCATGCTCTTATAGCATGTGCTGAAGCACCTTGTCAATTCGTTTCTTAAATACCTCCAGGGTTGGAGATTCAACCACCTTTCTGGGCAGGCTGTTCCAGTGCTTCACCAATCTCTCCGTAAAAAATGTCTTCAATAAAGAATTTCTTCCTAATATCCAATCTAAACCTCCCCTGCTGCCAACTTCAGGCCATTTCCCTGGTTCTGTCATTAGCAATTCTTCAATCTTTGATGACTAGAGAAACAGTAACAAAAGAGGGGAATGGCAGGGAAGAAGATGTATTTAACCCTCACAGCACCCACAATGATAATGGAAGCATGGACTGTTGACAGTTATACCTCACACTGATCTATTCACATTGTGGATGGATAAAGATCTTAAAAGGATTTAGGAGTTATAACTACAAGTCAGTTAATAAGAGTTAATAAATTATAGCAAGCAATTTATGTGTCAAATTTAATTTGCTGTTTAGAATATGCTTTTGTGATATGTAAGTCCAAACGTTCCTTTATTAGTGGAACAGACCTCAATCCAGAGTCCATGTTTGCTTCCTGCTGTGAGTTACAATTTTGTCTGTTTATTCAGCTGTAACAGTTCACTTGAAATCACCAATTTCACTTCATTTGAGGTTGCAGTCTTTTGGTACAGAAGAAAAAGTGTACATAGTTGAGCTTCAGAAGATATAAATACTTATGTAAAGCAAGATTTTCAGCTACAGAAGCATGTCTCTTATGAGATAGCAAAGTATCTTCTGTATCTAGAGATGTGCTATTCAAAATTTAAGTCATGTCGCTAATTTTAAATTAATATTAAAGAACAAAAGAACTTGTATGTACTATATATCCTGGAGCTCCATAAGCATTGCATTGACCTTAAAATCATATTTAGAATGAAAACTATTCTCCCAATGTTTTCTTAAAAAATGTTGCTTCTACCAATATTCTTGCTGTTCTCATTCAGTGTAACACAGGTTGTAAACACTTGTAGGTGTGACTCTTCCATAAGCATACTTTTTCATATATTGGCAAAATTCACTGCAGGAATTTTTTTTGGACTGTCCATATACTTTACAACCTGCCATACTGAAATGCTGGATTACTAAAATACAGGATGATTTCTAAAAGCTATTTCAAAAAATAACCAAACACCTATTGATGCATTTAGTGCCATTTTAATCCCCTTTGAAAATATTATATTCTTTTTAATACTAAGAAAATATCTTTACAAAACACAATAACTGGTTTCTGCTCTCAAGGTATGAAACTCAGATCACGCTGTTCATCACTGCTCGGATAACCCAAATGCATGCTGTCCATATACACCTACCAAAGCATTATAAATTTTTGTAGTTTATCATCTTGACTGGTTATTCATTAATTCCTCATGTTGTGGCAACAGGAGCCTGCACAGGTAGTAACACCAGTTCACAAACCCCTTAGGAGTACCTAATAAATAACCATAGGGTTATTTATGGCAAATCTCAGTCCAAGCATTTTCTAAATATCCTCAGTACACTGATCTAGAGGGAATTATGGAAACTCAAGAAAACCTCTAACACCAATTAACACTCACTAGTGGCAAATAATAGTTATGACATATAAAAAGAAATAATCAAGGAATCATCTGAAATAATATTTTTATTTTCTTTACCTCTGCTGTTGATGAAATTACTATAAAAAAAAAAAAAGTAAGGGATTTACATTGGTATCATGTAACAAAACCAATGAAGAGGCACAGGATCCTGATGTTTATTACTGCAATTTCCTCATGCTGCAAGAGGAGGATGAATCTAAAGTTAAGCTCTTGAACTTGTATGGATTCACACCAAGAGAAAAGTCATTCAGTCTGAGACTGAATTCATGTGATAATGAACCTGCACCTTTGTTTTTCCACATAATTTCCATATTTGTTCTCAGCATTTGCAAAGCATTTTCTCCATCTCTTCCTTCTTTAATAGTCCTTTTTGTTCAAAAAACATTTCCATTTTCTATACATTAAATGCTTTCAATAATAACTTTGAACATATAAGCAGTTAAAGCTGTTGAAAACTGGACCTAAGAAGAAAAATTAAACAAATTAGTTTTTAAGCCCAGTGTGCTTATGAAAAATCTGTCCAGCTTTCCATAGCTCCATCTGCATGCAGATCTGTGTAGATTCACACACAGATTTAAACTTGACATTATCTAATGTATCTTGGGAAAAATCCTGCGTAGCAAACTGGATTTTTTAAAATGGCATTGTATTCAGTAGGGAACTAATACATAATATTAACTTGAATTGCAGCAGAACATTAGGGCTAATAAACTTACTTGGAAATTATATTTTTCAACTTATATTTGAATACATACTTAAAATTTACATGCTGCTATGTTGTGGGTTTTGTTGGGGTTTGTTTTTCTAATTTCTAGTTTTTATGCATTTACAGATAACTCCAGTATATTTGGTGAAGGGGAAACAGGAAAAACCTCCACACACATACAGCATACAACCTGTGTCTTGTTAAATTTTACTAGAGGTCATTGTTTTCATTGAAAAAAAGAATCTAGTTAAAAATGAATGCATGACTTCTACTTGAATTTAGTTTTAATCCTGTTGCTTGCCACTTTAATTCAGCCCTTGCTCCCGTTTTGTGATATGCAAATATTTCTTATCTGAGCCCCCCATGGCCAATGCAGAGTTTGAAAATAATCAAATAGAACAGTGTGCAATTTAAGGTCCTGACAACAAGTACAGAAATGTTGTTTTATGCTTGAGGGAACTGTACACAGACCATCTGCTGCCTTTGTGATTCCCCTGATGCCTGTCAAAGCAAGTCTGAAAAAGCAGGGAATGGAAACAGCAGTATTACCATGTACTTGGGTACAAAAACCTAAGAAACCCCAGCATCTCTGCTAGACATCATTTGGATAAGCAGATCCATGTCAAGCATTGTAAGCTCACCTACTGCTACATGGTCTCTTTGGGAACAACCCCACTGTGTATTTCGTATTATTACAGTAGCATTATGTATTACATGCAGAGTGATTTGAGCTAATATGATCAAATAGCACTGAATCTTGGAAAATTACAAAAATTTGTGAAAAATATAGCAACCAAAAATGTAATAAGTTTGGGTCTTTTAATGTTTTAAGAAGGTCTGTGTAAGGATGAGCTTCATCTGCTTTATAACCTTATGCCTTGCCTCTTTCTTTTCTCTCCCTCAAGGAAAGAAAACAGCACTATTTACAGAAAGCAAGAACTCTGTTACTTCAGAAAGCTTCCATGTTTTATCTGAGAGAAACAGATAAGTGAAATTTAAAGCAAAGCATAACAGAAAAATAAATTAAGGATTAAATTTCATGTGAAAGAAATAAAAAATTCCTTTAGAGTATCTACACTTTGCAAGATGTCATATTATTTCTACATGCAACATGTACCAATACCTAAACTTCCTGGTTGTAAGAAAGATGCTGGTACTCCCCTGTGCACAAATGCTGTGGATCTGAATTAACAGACTTGTGCTTCCTTTCTCAGTACAGCTTCTGGCTTTTCCCAATAAGTAGTTCCTTGTACAGTTCAACAATTATTTTAACACCTTATTGAGCAAGATTCCCCATAAAGTTTTACACAAATCTGTTTATGAAGTTCAGATAATCATCTACACAACAACAACAACAAAAATATAAAATGGACAAGATATATCTGGCACAAAGTATCTTGGAAAATAATCTCTCATCCATTTGTTGTTTGCTGCCAAATCTGTAAATACCTTTCCTTCAAGATGTGCTCTAAAAAGCCAACCTCTTAAGGTCAAACATTCTCTTGCTTTTTTTCCCCTCCTGTATTTTTCTTTTACATATTTTTTTCCTCCCTTTTTTTAAATATAGTTCTAATGCTTGCCAGTAGTCCCTGAAGGCTTGGTTCACAAGTAAACAGGAATAGAGGTAGATGTGTTTCTCACAAATTTAATTTTCTGCTTCCGGCAGATCACTTATTCACTTAGTTTAAGCTTTCCTTACTTAAGGTGACCTCCTACACATTTATGGCATCTCATGTACTATTTTCCTTCTTCTCCCATACAGAAACCCCCAAACACACAAGCACAATTCTGTGTGCACCAGATAAAAAATGTAAATGTCCTGGTGTAAAACAGCTCCTTGCATTCCTAATCTGGCCCCTTCCAATAAGAATATGACTATACACAAGAATACTAAATTTGACAAACATCTTGTGCTCCTTCACTACTTCATGACTTGAAAAATATTCTATATTCTGTTTGCAGAGCGGAATCCAAACACCTCTTTCTTCGGCATACATCGTGACAACCACTATAACTTTGAATTCCAGTATTTGAAGTTTTATCAAATTTTACAAAGGCCCTCCTAAGCCAGTTGTTAGAAACACCTTTATTTTTCTGTTTATAGTCTGTTGTTTGTTGTTTTTTTTTCCCCGAGACTGAATACATACTTTTTTTTTTCTCACAAGGTTTTTTAATTAAAAAAACCAACCCAACACACACATAAATAAAAAACAAAAATCACCACCAACAAACCCTACACACACAAAATACCCAACCAACCAAAAAAAAAAACGACCAAATCCCACAACAAGCTAATGCACACTTTTTGAATAAAATTGAATCTTTCATTATATTTACATGATAAATAAATGACCTATAGAGTTTACTGCACAAGACTGGCTTTCCATCAGAAGTATATAATAGATGACTTAACAGAAAGAAATAACTCTGCTTACATTCATTACGGAAAGCAATGACTGTTTTTTCTTTTCTTTTTAAAGAATTCATACAACATTCATGAGCAATCTACTTCAGCTTGCAAAGTCACCCCTGAGGAAAATAATGCAAAATAAGGGACATAGTTCAATTAAACATTAAGAAGCAGATGCCCTAAAAACAACAACAAAAAAAAGCTATTAGAAAGGAGACACCAGAGTGGGGAAGAAGTAAAGAGAGCAAAATTTGTCTGCTTAAATAATGACTCATGTTTCAATACAAGAAGGAAAACACCCTATTTCAATGTTCCAAATTGTCTAAATATTGACCCAATTATGTATCCAGATATGAAAAAAGAAAAATCACAAAGGGCTACAATTCAAATTCTTTCAGCTTGCTCCCTTATTCCTGGTGATACCTTCTCAAAATAAAATTCTGAAATATAATTTCTCGGTTCTCATTGACAACTTTCATTTCTTCACAACATCTTTAAGCACAGCAATGATGAAAAATCTGTGAAACAGATCATATTACCAGTTCTAGATGGTTATTAAGAATCTGTTGAAAGCATCAAGTCAATCTTGCAAAAAAAGTTCAAATTAATCTGTAAGAAAAAGGTGATTTTGTACTGGATATTTAAGATATTTAAAGTTTTATCCAGTAGATAAGTTTCTACAAACCTGGAAATTAAAATGTCTTTAAAAATATTCCTTCATCAAAGTATATGCCTTAAAATTGACAAACATGGTTTCAACAACACACTAAATGGCAAATCTGTCACCTTTTTTATTAACAGGTAAGCACAATGAGTTGAAGAATATTAGGATGATAATGAAAATATAAGAGAAACCCATAAAATCTTAAATTGTTCCATTTAAGAAAAATAGTGGAACAGCAAATTGCCACTGGTAGAAGAGAAACTTCTTGCACTTGGTCTCTGAATTTTAAGAATGCAAACAGAGAAGTATCAGAATCCCTAAAGTTGTTTTTGCCTCTAAAATCCAAAGACAAAAAAACATAAGTCAAATCAAGAAGGAAATTTTGTCCTGAAAGTCAAAGCAAATCACTATGAACAGTGGGAAGATGTTAACTCAGTTTTATTTTCTCAGCAGTTCTGAAGCTCCATAGTCTGCTTCCAAAGCCAGTACAGAAGTGAGCCAGGAATATCTTGCTATTAGGAAATGATCTAAAGGTTTAATCAGACTATTTTTTTTAAGCAGCGAGGTCACACAAGCTCCTGTAACACTTGCAGTGTGAGGTGAGAACAGAAATCTCAGTAGTTGAGGGTGCACTCTCTACATGCCTTTGTGGCAGGTCTTAAAACATCTTGGAACAATCTCTGTTCTGGTCAATGCACAGAAAGGCAAAAAAGATGACAAAACATGACTAATTATGACATCATAGGGAATTTAATGAACTGGGGATATTTGGCTCTAGGCTTATTTCAGGTGGTTCTTCCTTCCTGCTCAGATGCTGTGGATCACAAAGAACTAAAAGAAGTTCTTTTAGTTTTTTAGAAGAGGACTAAATATACAGCTCTATAATATCCATCTATGTTTACATTTTAAAACTGCCCTTCTAGCCTGGTTTTGTTGATCCCCAGCTCATACAGCTAGGCTATCCCAAGTCGGTATGATCTAGTGACAGATAGAGAGATCAATGGCCATCTTCAGAGAATTTCTTCTAGGCCAGTTTTATTAATTATTATCCTGGGAGGAAGCAAGGACACAGGTTCATTGGAGATTACTCCCCATGGTCCATCATATCAGCTACTGTAAAGCCTTTCTTAAGTATTAGAAGTGCTATTAGATTTTTTTTATCCTGTCTACCCTTCCTAGATCTTTAGTGATTGCTTCCAGTATTGGTGTCTGCAGTGACTATAACTGGGCTAGGAAGTACTGATGGGTGTCACAACACTGGCCACCACAAAACCCTTTTTATGGAAGTTAACCCAATTATCTTCCTCTTTTGTTATTTTGTGCAGTTTGGGTTTGTTGGTTTTGGTTTTTTTGTGGGTTTGAGTGGGGTTTTTTTTCTTATCTGGAGGTTCTTTTCTGACCAATCTCTGTACATCTCTAGCAGTGTTCATATACTTATTCATCACTGTTTATGCTGAATTATCTTTGCTATTGTACCATTCAAAATTCACAACTGGTCTCAGATTACAGGCCTTTTTGCTTAATTGATAGTCTGGAAAAAAAAAAAAGCATTACCTTAAAGTAGATGTTGTTCAACTTTTTTAGCAGTCATAACAATAGAAAATATATTTTTAATACAAAATAAACTCTGTAAAAAAACAATAAATGGGTCTTCAACCATTTTGTCTGCAGCTCAACAGAGGTGGTACAAATTGTGGTGCTTATGGAGGCAAACCTTAAATCTTTGAAATACTTCCAGACACATATGAATAAAGCACAAAAGAATAAAATAAGCAAGTGTAAAAAAACCCTAAATTATGAGAGACACACTTATTCAACCCTGTTTAATAACAAGTGGAGAATAAACTTGACAAGATTAAGAGAACACTGTTAGTACTGTAAAGGAATAGGAGTTCCTTATAAGTTATTTAATTTAGATCTAATTTTAGTTTTGTTATATATAGTTTTTCAGTTCCACGATAGTGTGTTACTTCAATGCCAAGTACCCAAAAGCATAAACCAAACAGTACAAGAAAAATAAATCAGGCATCTCATTTTTTGAAAACCCAGTAGAAAGCATTTAAATGATTTTCGCAACTTATCAAAATACCTCACATTACTTGTTGTTTTTACTAATTTCCAAGAGAAACCAAAGGTGATTCATCTAAGCTCAAAGAAGAGGAGTTAACATCTAGCATGGAACCTAGCTTTATCTATTAGATAACATCTATAACAGTTACTCAGAGCTACAGAGACCAATATCACAGCACAAGCAACTAATCCAGAGTGCATTAAAACATCCTCTGACAGTATCTGAAGGATTACATCTGAGTTGCAATGGAACTCAATACAAATGTAAAGGGAACATTCTGTGCCAGTGCAAGCTGCAAATAAAACACTCGCTAAGTAGCTTCAGCATTCCACTTTGTATGGAAACTATTATACTTAAATTTACATTTGCACAAGTTTGTGGCATGGAAAAGATCCCTTTCATAACTAGCCACCACTCTACTTAAGGGCCTCATTCTTTTATGAGTCTACGCATGATACAAATCACTACAGGTAAAAACAGAATAACAGTATCAGTTGAAGATATTTTTTTCCTGCTGATTTACCAGCTGTGCAATTCTCTATTTTTAATGCAAAGATAAAGTGACCCCCAAACCTGCTGCCAGTTTTCTTCACCATCTCCTTTCCAAAGTAGAAAATATTTCAAATTAAGCTATAATACTAAGAATATTATGTGAACCAACACCTGCCTGTTCTCATTTAGTCTGACAAGATAGGAAAATAGGACAGTGTTTCAGAAAGTGTTCTGCAGGACACAAATACTGAGAAAAGGCTAATTTTGACTATACGACCTTCCCCCAATATCACATTTTACCTAATGAAAAATAAAATGCAAAGGGAAAATAACAGTTGCCTAAAAAAATCTACTTGACAAGAAGGTCACATAAGTAACTTTAGAGGATAAAACTTTTACCTGAATGGAACATTCATGTCCCTCTATATACAGTGCCTACATCAACAAAATCCTTTGCCCTTAGTCACATACCTAGAACTTTCCCTCAAGTCCTGTGCAGCTCTGTCCTCTAATGTCATAGATACCCACTGACAGCTCACCTTGCATATCTGTACATATCATCACATCTCTGGTTCCACAGTTCCTATCATTCTAGGCTCCTACCTAGCTTTATCAGTGAAGGCTTTCTTATTTGCTTTCCTTGCTATTTCCACCTGCTCCTTTTACTACCATGTTGTCAAGTTCATACACTTGCTTGATACTTTTTCACCCTCATGTCTGGCATGCATGAGGACCCTTATGCACAAGATGTTACTCAGAGAAACTTCCTGTCACCATATTTCAGCACCTTCAGAAAACCCAGTTCTCCTTGGTGAAGAGTAGCTAAGTTATTCTGGCAGAAAAATGTGAATGAATACATCAGCTATATTATGATTTCTAAAAATACATATGATGGGTTCGATTATTTTTACACCTTGTCCTTCTCCAAAAGGTGATCACTGCTGATGAAGGACTAAATTATCTTCTCAATTCAGAGGAAAGCAAGACTACTATAAACACATTCGGTCATAATAATCTTAACAGGATCTTTAATAAAATTCCACACCATCAATGCACATGATTACAGACAAAGCTACAAAAACATTGCGTGCACAACAGCACCAAATTCATAGGTAGATTCAGGGAGAACCTTATGATACACAAATTTAACTCTGCATCCTGCCCTGTGATTGATGCTATACAGAGGTCACCAGTTGTGAAAATACAATGAAATTTGAACCAAACTCTTGGATGGGCCTTTCCCTATAGTCAAGACTAAAACTGTGGTACATGAGCAAAGCCAAATAATTTCTATGTGCTAAGACAATGAAGGCTACAAACCACACCTGTTTATTACAGCAAAAAGAAACAATTATGAATTTTAAATTTTTTAGAGTCTGCCTTTCAAGTCCACTGAAAATCTAAGAACAAAGAGTTATAATTGACAGTAGAAATGTCAATTATTGTCTTCCAACATTTCCCATGTATTAAAAGTTTCTTCCTTAGATTTTAATCATTTTTCTAAATTAATTTTGACATGTGAAAAAAAGCCCAAACCAAACAGCAATGCTTTTGTAGCGAACATGCCTCATGCCAGTGCAATAGTAACAAGCAAATAACCTTGACCAGTAATGCATTTATTACCAGAGTCAAAAATAGGACAACTTTTATAAAACTACAAATTGTTTTGTATGCTTGCCATAAGTCACTGCCCAAATGACAAATTCAGAAACACAGTATGGCACTCTTGCAAGTCTGAGTTTTTGTTTGCAGAAGCAAACAAGCTTTAAGAGTTGATAAACAGCATATGGTAAGGACTTCTAAAGCATTAGAGCATCTTTTAGTACATTTTTTTTTTTTACACAGCAAGCTACAATTAATTTTGAAATATGCTCCAAGCTATTGATGTTATCAGCTAGGCATTACATATTGATGATGACTACATAATTAGAGATAGATGGTCTCTCAAGCAAGCTCAGTTTTAACACCAACAGGCAAACAAGGAGAACATGAGACTTGGCAGTTGTCCAGACTTGCTACTTTTAAGAGTAATGTGAGTTTTCCCAGAGATCACCTTTCCTGTGAATACAAGCTTTTGAACCCTTACACATCTTTGTTCATTTGTTGGTTTGTTTTTGTTGGGTTTTTTTCTTTGCTTTGTTGTTGGGTTTTGTGTGGTTTTTTTGTTGTTGTGTTTTTGTTTTTGTTTTATTTGGTTGGTTTTAGCAGAGTAACAACCATCACACCAGTCAGGAGTCAAATGAATACTGATAGCACAGTAATGATTCTGAACTAGAATGCATTCCTTAGACTTGATATTGCATTAATTAAATGCATATAAATGACTTGGCTTGAAACCAGTCAAGAAAATTTGTCAGATTTCAATCACTGGGAAGACACAACAGCTATACTACTCCCAATGTCAAACCATTTCAGGAAGTCACATATTCTTATGATCTTTAGTACAAAACTATACAAAGTTCTTTCAATATACCCCACTCAAACATCCATCTCCCTAAAGCTAGAAGAGAAACAAAATTTTACAAGAATTTTAGGGGGGAAAAAATTGTGAAAAATACTAATTTTGCAAAACAAAGAACATTGCTGAGTTTATATGGGTTTTTAGAAAGTCCCACTATAGTCAAGAATTTGTAGACTGATTTTGCTCCTCATGTATATCCAGGTATAAAATTCAAGAGTCTACTTCAATAATTCAGAACACTAAGTGGAGATCTAGGGGTATGACATCCAAGGCTTTTAATAACTTTGCTTTTCATTTTTATTTATTATTATATTACAGCATATTATTAAAATAAATTATAAAAAATGTATTATATAATAGATAACATTATATTATTTTTTATTTCTTTGTTTTTTATTATAAGTTTGAGAGTTTGGAATTAGAAGGGGTTTCCCTTTGTGAAGTTTCACTGAAACAGACCATATGAAACAGGCTCCCATTTGATGAAATCACTTCCACCCACCCACCCCCAAATCCTGTTTAATCAGTAAATTCTTAAATCAGGTCTTTTAGTATCTCCATTCTGTGGGACATCTGTTCCCATGTTTTTCCTAGTGCCGAGGAACTGAGTTCATGAGGTGCAACAGGCGAGACAAGAGATTATTAAAGATTTACTAGAGTAGGACCCACACACCATGCAATTTGAAAGATTTAGATATAACTCACTGCAGCTTCAACATAAACCCCATCAAAGTGATAAAGGACTAGCCCCCAAGAAAAAACTCTTCATCAGAGTACCTCAGCCCACTCTTATTGACATAACAATTTTCATCATTATAATGCTTTCTGCTGAATTTTGCTTCCTGAATACGCTTAATCTCAACTGATCTACAAATGTAGTACTTATCTTGTTGCTCTCAAAAATGGCATAAATTGTCCTGTTGAAGTGATATGCACATAAGGAGAACAAATTTACTAATGTCTTGTGGTTTTCATGCATGGAAGTGGCAAAGAAAATGATATGTATATATAAAACAAAAAAGAAACCCAAACCAAACAAAATCTCAAACAAAACCCACCCCAAACAAACAGCAAAACCACACACACTGATAATGGAGGTTTTTCTCTAACTTTTTAAAAATAATTGATGTAAAAAAATATAACAAGCATTCTGAATGAGCCAGCAAAAAAAAAAAAAAAAGATTCTTAGAAGAATTTACAAAGTCTTCAGTACAATATTATTCTGCCTTTCTATTTTAGAGTTCAGTATTTTAAAGCTAGCTAACTTCAAAATAGTTACTTTTGATTTTTTTTTTGGTGTTAGAAAATATTATTATTGCTATTATTGCTATAATTGTCTTCCCTAAATTGTAGCTTCAGTGGGTGTTTCTGAATTTTTCTAGAATTTTGGAAGCTTTTTTAAAAGATAACACCTATATCAAAGATCTTTCTGTGATAGACTTATGAGATCAATTGAGAAAACCTCTTTATTATGAGCCATTCTGTGCCTGCAATCCTTCTGATTTAAGGGGAGACAAAGATACTGCAAATGTCTTCACAGCAGCTTTCCTTTTCAATTAATTTATTTTTTAAGCAGAGATACTCCTCCCAGCTCTTTACTTTCTGCTTTACATTCTAGCTTTTTATTGTTATTCTGTTAAAAAACGGGACACCATTTTAATGCAAATCAAAGGCCTGAAGGAGTCTTTTAATCACCTATACTTCTACATTTGTACAACATGTATAAAGAGAGCAACACATACCCTGAAATGTATTCTCGAGGTATTATGCTGTGCCATGAATCTTTCTCCAGTTTTGCCTCTCAAACAGCACAGGGAAGAGTATTCCCACCAAGTTCAACTTTATCACCATGTAAAGTTGTCCTATTCCTTCCAGTAATGAACTCTGGATCCCTGATGAGTAACTTGCACTTAACTGGCAACATTCTGGGCTACTTACATTAACTGCAATAGTCTGAACAGCTTGAACCTCAATAAAATGCACAGTAAATGACTGAGCTAATTTAATCTCATTAATCCTCAAACCAATAGAATAATTTGATGTCCACACAGCAGCTTGTGCACAGTCTCCAACATAAACATGCCCCTGTAGGAAATCAACACCAAAAAATGTGCTGCAGTCCTACTGCCAGGGTTATCACTGTCAGGAAAATAGCTACACAATTACTAAGACCTATCACCAGTTGTATAGCATGAGTCACACACTTTATTTTGTCTTGTTAACAGTCAAACTGTTGTTTCCAAACTGGATCTATCCTGGAATCTTAGCACTGCATAAATTTTATAAAAGAAACTCTATTTTATCTGTAAACCATTTACCTCTGGTTTCAAGATGAATACAAAAAGGAAAGGAAAAGACAGTACCCTATCATTCTGTGATTTCATGAAATCAAAAAGGGGAAAGTACCACATGTAAGAACTTAACTTTCAAAGAACTTTGTTTTGCTAGTTTTAAGACCTGTGACTTTTGCTAAAACAGGCTCCAAGGTGCTTAAGGCACTTTTTAAATGAGACCGAGTACTTCAGGAAAAAGAACTCTTCTCAGATTGTAAAAGCTAATCTTGTTTACTCTCAGTGGCATTCCAGACATACCATGGTATACATGCACTCTGTCCTGTCTCTCCCTTCTACATTCACTAAAATCACGTTCTAAACAGCCTCACAGATACAATTTATGAATGAAACAGTGCTGAAGTACTAATGATAAATTATAACTAGTGGCAAAGCCAACTGTCCCCTTTTGAAGATGAGATAGTAATTTACTAGCACATAATTTTGACTTAACTATTTCATACTCTGGCTGAAACATTTTTCTGCCTAAAAGAGCAAGCATTCCTTACTCTTAAATGGGAAATTGAATTTCTGCTATGAATTCAAAAGTTAGATATAACTGCAATATGACAGTCTGTGGGCTAAACTGTCCGTACATAAATAAGCACTTATGTTTTTAAACTGCTTTGATGCTTGCAGAAGGCATTTGCTGAGGAGGCACTCAATGTGTAAGCTTTCTGTTTTACCTTGGACTAATGTATCACAAATCTTCTACATATGAAACATTACAGTGTTTCTCTCTTTATTAGTCAGAATTGTTTTCCTTTAAAAATAAAAAATAATAAAGCATTTTAACCTCTTTTAAAGATTTGTAAATTCCTCTTAATAACGCTTTATGAAATGCAAAGTTTCAAAATGAGTTTCAAATCTTACTTATTTTTAAAACAAAAATCAAGCCAATAACTTTTTCTACTCAAGTTTCTCTTGAGTTGTGATAAACATTTGTTCAAATTACTCCAACAGAGCTTCAAAAATAAAACTATGCATAACTTATGAGAGTTCATTATTATGTGTAAAAAGTCTGGGCATTTTAAAAGGCACTATGTATGCATGAGTCTTCCTTGGTTCAGTTTCAACTCCCAGAGATCAGGAAACAAACAAGGTTTCTCATGATGATTATAAGCATGAAGAAAACATACCCAACCTCTTCAAATACCTTGCTGTGGTTTAGGTCTATTTTGATTGCTGGTAAAATTCTGGTCCTTTTGAAATGAGTAGGAGCAATTCATCAGTCAACTTAAGAATTAGTTCTTTTAAACAAGTTTGATATAATTTCCTCTTCAACTTCCAAACAACATGCCAAGCTGTCTGGAACTTTTCTAACTTCTGACAACTGTTCAATGTTTGATGTCACAACTGTCAAATCTTCTCTGACTTAATACCATTCGTGCCTGATTTCTGAACTCCTGTTGAATTAGTTCTTCAGCTATGGGTGGGTGTGTGTGTGGGTGTGTGTGTGTGTGTTGGAACAAGCCCAAAACAAAACCCCACAATAACAGTATAATCAACTTACAGGTTTGGGATTTCCATTCTACTCTCCCTCCCAATCCCCCACAAAGAGGAGTGGACTCAATATAGTTTCTTTATACAATTCTGCCAGCCAGGAAGTATCCAAGTAGTTTAGTCATTAAAAGCTGTTATACATATGGAATAATAATTTACATGTCTGGAAAGCCTGACAGTCACAAACAACAAGTGTAACATTTTATGCAACCTAGAAAAGATAGAAAATTTACTGCTATACTGTCTATATTTATGTATGGCATTTGACATCACAGTGGCAGTTTGGTAGCTGAATGCAATTTCTGGATGCTCAGTGTATTCTAGCTTCCTTATCAATAAGTTAATTTTATCTCTTGTACAATAGCAGTAAAGTTCCAGATCACCTGTGCAACACCTTTAAGCAGCAAGTGGGTATTTTTTTTTTGTAATCCAATTAAATACTAGGTCCAGCACCGTAAAATTCAAAGCAACTCAGAGAAAACTAAACAAGTGTGTTATCTGTACTAGACATCAGCAGCTCCACAGCACTGAAACTATTGGTAACAGAGGGTAGTGGAATGTCATAGGCTCTTCCCACAAGGCAACTGATGCACAGTAACTTGTCCATGTAGGATGGGACTAATTTTATCCAATTGTCATTTTCCATGCCTGTACTGCTTGATATTTGCATCCTTTTTAAAGCAGAGAAATAATCAGTAGCAAAGTCCCTCATGGATTTCATGCAGAATTGCAACTCCCTCTATTTGGGCGTAGAATATTCTGTCTTTAATAAGGTCATTAACTGGTAATTTTTATGTTCCTTGTGCCTCCTACATTTAGTATATTGTCAGAAAATTTAGAAAGCAGTTTCTTCAGAAAAGTGCCATTGCTGTATCAGAAAATGATTTAAAATGCAGCTTCTGTATTGCATTTTAGACATTGTCATATCTCAAGACTGGCTTCATCCTCTCTGAAAGTGTTTTCCACGTTAAAATTTATAAACTATTTATTAGTAATTAAAGATGTTTTGCCTCTGGCCAGTTCTATTGGTGGACATGAGCAATTTAAGACTGTCCATACTGTTCACTTGCTTTGAAGTCCAGCTTCATTCTTTGCATTATCTGAGGAGCTAGCATTTAGATTTAGTTTGCAGAAGGTTTAAATCCATTACTCATCATGCAATCTAAAAGCGCTGACTTTATATAAACACCTGAAACAGTCAAGGAACTCCTGAAAGGTCATGAAAGCATTTTCAATCCTGTAAGGGACAGGTGACACAATGCTTCAAGTTGTTCCTTGAGCATTCTCCCTTTCTGACCAGTGGCAGTTGCTTGCTCAGTACTCAGTATTTTTCCTGGGCATTTCTGTAGTGATGGTCACTGCAGCAGAGACAGTTGAGTGTCATTAATACACATTTGTAAACAGCTAAGGCATATATTGATCTATTGTCTGTCTCAAAAATAACAGCCTGTGGATTAGAAAAAAGTACTTAATTACCAAAGACACTCTTTTAGTAAATGGTGTGCATACAAACAAAATTTGAAAGGTTTGATAAATTTTACTGTAATTCTTCAAAAATGAAGAAAAAACATTTTTGTTAATTTGAAAATATAGGGATGTATGCTTGTATGCAGAAAACAGTGCTTCTCTAGGATCACAAGAAAAGTTGTGAGAGACAGTAAGAAAACAAAACAGACAAAGGATAAAAATACATGAAAGTCCAAGACACTAACAAAAATGGGTTTTCTAGTTCTGCTATAGAAGGCTCACTTGCAAAAATTTTAAGCACAAAATGAAACACAAATTGGTTTTGAGCCTCAGTATTAGTGGTTGCTAGACAACATATTAATGCTATCTTATAAACCTTTGCTTTTATGCAAGGTGAATAAATCCCTGTAAAATCACTTCATCTTATTCTCCAGAAATATGGAAAGCTAGTCTTCAATCTTCTTAAGATTAATCTTTCCATTACAGAGATACACAGTTTGTTTTAATATAATCAACCCACTCATTAGAACATGTCTGCTTACTGATGAAAAAATAGATGAACTCTCCAAAAATATAACTGATCTCCCAGATTCCACATGTGGAGTACATAGACAACTTATGTATGAGTGGTACCAGTTTGTACCTTAGCCCTTCATAAGGGCATCTGGCACATTCCAGTGAATCTAAAATGAAGCAAAACAATTTTCATGAAAGCTATTTGTTTCTGCAGAAATCCAAATTATTTTTTTTTAACTAGCAATGGGATGCACATGGTTTGGTTTGACCTTCATAAAGTTAAGGCATAAACCAACACTAATACATTAGGCTTTAGTGACTCTTACCTCAAAAAATGGCTGAAATTTGCCTGCACTAAATGTCGTCTTCAGAGAGATCATTACATGGACTGTTTTTTTCTATCTTAAGTTATATTGAAGTTACACCAATTAAACTTCTATTATCAGCATCTGAATCACATTTGCTGAACAGAAGCTAGAGAACCAGTGTCAAGAAAGCCAACTTCACAGCCAAAGAAGAGACCATCCCAGCCAAACCATAAACAGCTTAAGAACAAGAGGCCTAGTGCATTGGTAACAAAACCTATCAGCCCAGGAAGATATCAGGACCGATTTTTTTTTCCCCCTCAGTTCTCTGCTTACTACAGGCTTACATGGAAGTGAAGGAGGCAGTTTTTATAACTGTCATGAAGAAAGTCTTATCTGATATCTGCAGAGAAGACAACTTTCTGAATGAGAGGTAGAGACGTTCAGAAAGACTTTTTGAACAAGAAGTAGAAATTTTACAGTATCACATCTACAGTTACTTTCAGATCAGGATATTCATAGGAATAATGTAACAAACATGCATTTGAAATAAGTTTGATATTAACCATAATCTTTTGCTTCCATCAAAATGCCCAGGTGTCACAGTTTAGAGTCAGGCCAGCCGAGAACGATAACAGACACTCTCTTTTAACCCCCCCTCTCTCCCCCTAAAGGGAGAGAGAAAAGGAGTAAGGGAGAGAGACTTAGTGGTTTGAAAAAGGAAACTAGAACAATTTAATGGAAAATGAAATATATACAAATACGTACAAAGCCAGTACTAAACCCAACCCCCCTGATGGCAATTACGTCACCATCACTGATGCTATGGAGAAGCTGGACTCTGGCACCGGGTCTCGGGAGAAAAAAAAAAAAAAAAAAAAAAAAAGCAGCAAGACAGTCAAAGCAAAAGGGAGAGACTGGAAGCAAGAAGGGACAAACCTCTGGATCCCCAAGTTTATATACTGGATATGACGTATATGGGATTGAATACCTCGTTGGTCAGTTTGGGGTCACCTGTCCTGTCCGCTCCTCCCTGCAGGTGTGATCTTTCACTTTTCTGCACCCCTCAGTGCAATACAGAAATTCTAGCAATGGCCTTGGTTTGCATTCCATCCCTGGTAGTAACTCTAAACATGAGTTGTTATCACTGCTAGAAG